>PVHY01019544.1:0-27149 GCA_004024945.1 Uropsilus gracilis | reverse complement strand
TTTTTTTTTTTTTTTTTCCACGCTTGGCAGATCCCGCCATGGTGCCCACTACAGACGTGTGCTGCTCTGAACATGTGGGTGAGACAAATGCCTTTGGCATCAGGTGGAAAGGAGGCAGGAAGAGGGGGCCCACAGAAAGTGGCCGTCATGGGGACCGTTCCCTCGGTGGCTTAGGATTTAGGATGACACGTAGGGGCTTCCACGTGGATCAGACAGGGGCTCCTGCCACAGTAGCAAAGGGAAAGGACACTCAGAAATCCTTGTTGTGGACTGGGTACGGTGGCGTGTGCCTGTAAGCGGCAGCCTAGGAAGCTGCGGCGGGGACCAGGGAGAGTGGTTTGAGTCCCGCCCGGGGTAACACAGCAAAACCTAGTTCCAAAAAAATAGCTGGGCATGGTGGCACGTGCCTGTAATCCCAGCTACCTGGGAAGCTGAGGCTGGGGATTGCTTGAGTCGGAGCTACCCTGGGCAATGTGAGTCTGCGGTTCCACGGGCAAAAATAGGGAGATGTAGTCTCAAAAAAACAATGAAACAGAAACCTTGTTGTGCAGCTCCCTTCTCCATCCCTGTCCTGCTCGGAGCTCTGTCACCAGGGATGCGCCTCTGCTCTCCAGCTCCCATTTGGGTTCACCAGGAAACACGCATGTGGGAAGAGGGTGGGGGTGGGGGGGTGAAGGGGGGGGGTGCCTGTGCAGCCCAACGCCACCTCTCCAGGCCTCCAGTAGCTGCTTTCCTGTGGGGGCTTCCGTCCCTAGGTGGTCTCCCAATGCTGCCCTTCAGCAGATGGTCCCTGCACCACCCCCGCCTCCCCCCCCACTAAAGCTGTGTGTTCATGGCCTGTTTACTTCCAGAGTCTGAGGCCTTACCAAGTTGTCGTCGCTGAGCGTGAGTCACGACCACCAAGGCTCGCCCCCAGATGTCTCTCCTGGGAGACAGGCAGGGGGCACAGACCGTGGGGAGGGTCGCTCGGCCCCTCACACACAGCACCAGGCCCGTTCCATTGTCTGGGCCTGATCCAGCTCAGTCTCCCGAGACAGGAGTAACGTGTGCTGGCCAGCCCATCGCAGTCTCGCTGGCTGCAGGGAGCCGGCCATTCATCGCGTGAGCCGTCATCTGTAGACGCTGGACCCTGACGTCAGGGTTGCAGGGGTGCGTCTCTGTTCTGGTTGTGCTGTGAGGCATTTAACCAACAAAAAGTCACGATGTCTCTTTTAATTCAGTTGATATTTAATTATAAGGAACCTAGTTTCTCATACAAGGCAGGAGGTGGGAACCTGCAGCTCCCCATAAGCCTGTCCAGCCTGGGTGACTGAGGCTAGGGAGATGGAGACACAGGAACATATGGGTGGGGTGGTTGCTCTGGCGCAGTGCATCCTGCCCAGAGCTGAGGATAGTGGCCACGGGGGAGGTGCCCCCCTTGGATGGCTGGGTCGGCCATCACTCCAAGAGGCAGAACTCTGTCTCCTGTGGTCGCATGTTGGGTAACACATACAGAGCCACAGCCGCAAGAGCCAAGAACACCATAGGCTTCCACATCCCAAACATGTTCTGTGGGGACCAAAGACAAACGGTGAGTGCCCAGCCTCCTGAACCCGTCCAACTCAGAACCCCCTACCTACTGTGCTGGCCGGAAGACCGCTCTCGGGCATCCCGGACTAGGCCCTCTTACCTCCTGGGAACCACCGGGGACAGTGTGGCCTTAGTCCTGGCACCACCAGACATCTTGAGCAACACTACGTGTGTGCGCCACCTGAAGTGACTGCCTGAGCTCGTGCCACGCTGTTCCTCCCGAAGGAAGAAGCGTATGGGTTCCTGTGCGTGGAAGCGGGCTCAGGAGCTGGGCTTCAAAGAGCACCCACTTGGTGGCAAGGAGAAAGGATGGGAAAGAGGAGGATAACGGGGGCTTTGAGGGAAGCTGCAGCACCTCACTAGCTTGTGGAGAGAATGAGCTCAGAGACAAGGTGGGGAAGGGGGCTGAGGCAGAGTGAAGAACACATACTGGGGAGACTGGGGAGCGCAGGCAAACACGAGGCTCCCTGGCGCTCAGGCCCTGCGTGGAGAACCACGTGGGTTCATGGACATTCAAGGAATGGGAGGCAAAGGCCAGTGTCGTTCAAATGCCCCATCCCTGAGGCTGCTGGCTGACTTTGTGAGCACGTGCCAGGGTATGCTGCGGACAGTGAAAGAGAGCGCCGAGGGGAGAGGCATTTTCTTCAGACAGGAAAATACAGCCTTGGGAAGACGGGTCCTACTTTTATTACCTTTTATACTGTTACTGTCTGAAAGACGACGTTTGAGTTGGCGTCATAAGCTGTGGCCACAGGAGGATGGTTTTAGGTGAGGATGGAGTGGGGGATGCATGTACACTCTTAGGTCAAGAAAAAAGGGCTTGAAATAAACGATAAAGAACAAAGAAAATCTGTGGAAACAAGTACCAAGAAGATATGAACTAGAAAGCAAGACAGCGCTGGCGGTAGGTATCTACCAGGCCTTTCTACCAGGCCAAGGTGGCAAAGGGACAGTCTGAGCATTACCGGGAAGGGGGGGGGCAGGTCATGTCAGGTTTTCCTTTCACACTGGGTGACTAAGCTGACAGATTAAGGAAATCTTGTGTTTGGACTTCAGGAATCTGAGGAGAATTTCCATGCTATCCTCAGAGTTAATCTGAGGAAATGATAGCCGCGGGATGACAGCAGTTGATGAGCATTTGTTGAGCGATGAAAGAGCCTGGGGAGGTGACGCTGGAGGCTTGGCCCTCACCTGGAGGTGATGAAGATGCTCAGGTGGGCTCATCGCCTCTGAGGATGACGTGACTCTGGTAGGGAACCTGAATGGTTTGAAACCACAGGGTCAAAACTATTTCAAGACCCCCGACTTGCAGGTTATGCCAATGGCTGTGTTTAACAGGGATGAGAAGAAAACTCAAAAAGTCAACAGCAGGTAGAGAATTGGGAAGCGGTTGCTTGGTACAGGCAATGCACGAGGGAGCCTCAACACGTGGAGACATAAGTAAGATGTGATATTAGCTATCAAGAGAGCTGATACGATCGGAGGCTACATAGACTGAAGTAGTGGGTCTGCCTGATTGGAAGGAACCAAAAGAAATAGTTCTAAATGAGGTGCGATAATAAGGGGAATGAAGGCTGGAATTTTATCTGTCACTAATATGAAGTCCTTAGAATCTGATTCACCGTTTCTGGCTGTACTGGGCAAGCTTTCTATGGTTTAGTTTTATCACATATAAAAGAAGAACTACCCTGCAGAGATGCTACAAGGATTAAATGAGTCAACACATGTAAGGTGATGAGGTTCCTGGCACAGGGGTGCGCAAGGTGGTGTTTGATCGCTGAGAGAGCGTTGTCATGGACATGAACTCATCTGATCCTCGCAAAAGCCCCGTGAGGAAAGCAGGGGTTTTGTCACTGTTCGCCTGCGTTTGGAAACACGACATCAGACGGCGCATTCTGACCAGTGCATTCTGGGTCAGAGCCTGTGAGAGGCAGAGAGGGACCCTCCCAGGTTCTCAGCTCCCTGGTCAGCCATACTTCCTGCCGTCCCAGGCAGCCCCACACTAGGCCACAAGGGGGCTGTGGGCTCTAAGTGGCCTACCCAGGAGGGGTCGCCCTCCCTCGAACTCTGCGGGAACCTCTCGGGGTTTGAATTTGAAAAAGGTTGAAATTCTTTGGGCCTCACCCACAGGGACGTGGCCAAGTGGGAGTGTGTGGAAGAGGTATAGGGAGAGATCCTGGCCACTAAAGGAGATAAAGACCGTTCCCAGGGAGTGACCAGATTACTTAAAAGAAAGGACAGGCTGGGCATGGTGGTGCATGCCTGTAAGCGGCAGCCTAGGAACCCGCGGCAGGGACCAGGGATCGCTGTTCGAGTCCTGCCAGGGGCGCGTAGCGAGACCTAGTTCCAAAAAAATATAACTGGGTGTGGTGGTGCACGCCTGTCATCCCAGCTACCTGGGAAGCTGAGGCTGGGGATTGCTTGAGTCTGTGGTACCCCGGGCAACATGAGCCAGCAGCTCCATGGGCAAAAATAGCGAGACCTAGTCTCGAAAAAAAAAAAAAAGAAAAAAGAAAGAACAAAGGAGAAGGCTGAAGAGGAGGGAAAAAGTGAAGGGGGAGGTGGAGAGGGAAGGAAGGAGTACAAAGGAAATCCTTCAGGTGCCCCAGAACAGTGTGTGTGAGGATTCCCCTCCATTCCCTTTACCAGCATGTGAGCTGTGAGCTGGAGAGGCGGTGGGGGTGGGCACAGTAATGGAGCGAGACAAACTGAGAGGCAGAGGACAGTTTACCGGCTCCAGAAGGCAGGTGGAACCCTGAGGCGCCTACCCTGGACTGGGAGCCCACATTCTGCCTCTGGAATTTGGTGTCCTGTCGGCAGACCAGAATATGTGGACTGAGGCCAACGGGAAGATGCCCAGAGTGTATAGGCCTGTTTCCCTGAGAACACAAGCACCTCTGGTTTGTGGGAACTCTTAATCTGGCCCCCAAAAGGGATCAACAGAGAACTAGAAAATATTCTCCTGCCTTCTTGTTCTGATTTTTCTAGAAACCAGAAGCCTCAAGCCAGAGAGCTTTTCAGTAGAGTACACAAAAATATGGTTGGGGTTTCAGTTCTGCGGCCCCCAAGATGGAAGGACAGAGCTGGGCTGCCCACAGTGAATGGCCCTGGGAGAGCACAGCTCTCCAGCCCTCCCCTCTCACCCAGTGGGCAAGGCAGTGACTCCTCGCTTCACCATCCTGGGCAGCAACAGTAGCGAGCACTTGGCTGTAGAGTTCCACAAAGACAGAGAGACCTGGGCTGGCCTTGCAGACAAAAGTCAGCCCATCAGAAGTCATCAGGCAGCTCTGAAAGCAGCGATGGTGCTGACATCATCAGATAGTTCTAGCCAGAGAACAGAACTGCAGACCATGTCAACAGCAAGGATGCCAATTCCTTACGGGTAAGAAAGACGCACTCAGAAGTCTCCCAGGCTTTGTAGCAAAAGCCAGGACTGAAACTCGGCCGGGCATCACCTGCTGTGAAATCCAAACAGCAGGAGAGAAAAGGGGCAGAGGAAAGGCCAGGGCAACCTGCACCCGCCCTCTGTCCCCCACGGGGAGAGGAGGCAATTCCAGTACCTGCATTAGGACGACGTCTCGGCCCACCAGCACCAGAGCAGAGCCGATATGACCACCAGGCCGACGAGAGGCAGGGAGAAGATGGGGGGGTTGGAGGCAGGGGATGGCTGGACGTATCAAATGAGAAAGCAGCACAAGGAGAGACCAGGAGATGAGCGGTGGCATAAAAAGACATAAACACATGAATCCAACACAGAACGAAGATGAGGAAATAAAGGGAAAAGAGAAAGAGATCGACAGGTTAAACGCAGGTAAGCGGAGCCGCAGCGGTTTCTCTGCCCCCTGGCCTGTCCTTCCCGCTGGGGGCCTGCGGCAGTGCAACGCGATGGGTGAGGCGGCAGCTTGGATCCAGATCTCATGGTGGGTCCAGTTTCCTGGTCCGTCGGACCCCTCGTCTCTCGAGAAGCAAAGGTGATCAGCACCAAGCCCTTCCTACGGGGCGGCAGCTCCAGAGGGGAGAGCTGGGCTCTGAGGAGTGCGCCCGAGGCCTGAGGGGTCACTCTAGGAAAAGCCAGCCTCTGGCCAGGCAGCCTGTCCCTGTGCTGGGCCACCTGCTCAAGACTCAGCACACTGGGCCCTGGTCCTGACGGTCCCCTAGGAGCCCGATGCCGGCCTTGTGAGACAAAATGCACTACAGCAAGCTAACCATGAAGAAGGGCTAAAGCTCGGACTCCAGCCATCTTCCAGAGAGAAAGTGTGCCTGCGGGTGGTAACACAAGCCAGGGGAGCTGCCTGCAAAAGATGCAGGGCCCGTGGGGGCAAAGGCACGGGTCCATCTGGACTCACAAGGGATGCGCTTGACTGTGAAACGGAAAAAAATCAGGCCTGGTGCTTAGAAATGCAGCCTCCAAGGCAAGGCCATCTGTGAGGTCCCATCAGCACCCGGTGGAATAACGTGAGTTCAGAGAAATGTTAACGCGGGGGAAGGGGCTGCAGCTGCTTCTGTTTTCGCGCAGCCCAAGAGGTCCCCAGCCACGGCAAGGGTGAGCCGAGCCTGCATGCTGGACCCTCAGCCAATGCTGCAGACTGCACCGGCGGGAAATCCCAGATATTTCAGGAGACTGGGACATCCCACCGCCAAGAGACTAGCTTTCATTTCCTGGGTTTCGAGGGGCAGAAAGAACCTATCCTGTAAATAGGTCCAGCTGTCAAAATAGAGGGATACTTCTTTATCGGGGTCAGTGACCCGGGACACTCCCACCCCCGCCTCTCTCGATGCAGCGACCAAAGGGTCAGGACTCCCGCTGGCCTGTGCCCATGCCGGGCAGGCTGAAATGTTTGGATTCTTGCTCCTGACAGCCCCGAACCCCACCCTCACATCCAGTGGCCAACATCAATGCCCCACCCCCCACCCCCACAGCAACAACGAAGGTCAAGCCAACAGGCACTGTGGGAAAGCAGGATGGAGAGACAGCCCAGCCCAGAAATGACCTGAGGAAGGCCTTGCACTCCAGCGCCCTGAGGGGGGTGCTAGGGGGAGGGAGAGGATTCCCTCCCGACTCAAGCCAGGTAACAAGGGCTACCATGTGAACGAATGGAGGTGGGAATCCCAATACCCCACCGGGCCTCCCTCCCAGAAAAGGCCCGTGAGAGATGTTCTCAGCACCCCGCTCTGAGCCTGACAAGGCCCTCAGAGGGACTGCTCTCTCCAGCCCAGTCTGTTTCTCAGAGTTCTCTGGCCTCCACTCCTGCAGAAGTGCACCCTAGGGCCGACCTGGTCACCCCTGAACATGGGAGCACCAGGGCTCAAGAGCCCATTTCCCGCTCCATGCAGCCTTGGGCAGTGGTTACCTTTTTACTCTCAGAAATCTTGAGGGCGTTGGTTTCCTCAGAAGTTTCGGGGCAAGAGTCATCATCCTTGTGTCCCTTGTCATCATCCTTGTCTTTGTCTTCCTCATTCTTGTCTTTCCTGTCATCACCCTCTTCTTTGTTGTCATCACCCTCATCTTTGTTGTCATCATCCTCTTCTTTGCTGCCGTCACCCTGGTCTTTGTTGTCGTCACCCTGGTCTTTGATGTCATCACCCTGGTCTTTGATGTTGTCATCCTGGTCTTTGCTGTCATCGTCCTGGTCTTTGTTGTCGTCATCCTGGTCTTTGCTGTCATCGTCCTGGTCTTTTTCTATATTCCCCTGGTCTTGGAGCTCCTCAAGTCCCTCCTGATGGTCTGTGGACTTCATTCCTGCAGGATCTGGTGTCTCATGATCTGGTACATACAAGGATTCCTCCACTTCTTCAACTGTCTTCTTTTCCTCCTCCTGCTCTTCCGCTTCCTCTTTTGTCAGACTATCTAAATTCGTTTGGGAGGCCTTGTAGTACAGCATCACCTCTAGACTCTGCGGGGCGGAGGCGGGGTGGGGGTTACCTGCAGAGAACCCTCCTGACCAAGCCCAGCTATCTGGAGAAGGCTGCTTCCCACCATCACCGAGCGGGGGCAGCCCTGACTCTGGGACTGGAGCCACTTCCCTGCGCCTGGTGTGGAGGGCAGACACTCCCAGCCTCTCTGGACCGGGACAGCTATTTGTGTGTTAGTCATTTCCAACAGCTACCAGGATGAAAGCCCCCACCTCAATAGCCGCTCCCTACCCTTCGTGTGGGAGCTCCCTCCTCTCCCCATCCTTCCCCTTTGTCGGCACACAACACCTGTCTCAGTACTTCCCCTGGCCATCCACTGGGTCCTTCTCTTGGGCAGGTGACCCAAGGAGAACAGGGGCCCCAGAAAACTGGGCTGGGCTGGGCTGACTGTAGACAGCGTCTGGCCTGGGAGCCATGGAGCTTTGAGGCCGGGCGTCTGTACTCGACTCTCCCTTTCACTTTGCCGGAGAAGAGCCCATCAGATTTCCACTCAGATGAGCTACGCTAGACATCTCAGAGCCTCCAGAAGCTTGCCTACAAATCCTCCATCGGGTCCAGATGCAATGAGATACGTCTTCTCCCCAGGACGGCCTCTGCCCTGCTCACCTGGCTACGCAGAGGCCTACTCACCTTTCCGGTCTCACAGCTGACCTCAGAGCTTTCTGGGATGGACTTAGCTTTAGCCCCGCTGGCATTCCTGTTCGTATTCCTGTTGCCATTCTTCCCGCTGGAAACAGAGGACGACCTCCTCTCCTTGAGCTGGCGGAGCTCCTCCTGGCAGCACTGCAGCTGCCCCTCCAGCTGTTCCTGCACTGCCAGCAGCCGGCCCTGCTCATCCATGCTTGCCTGGTACTGCAGCTGCAGCTCCCGGAGCTTGGTCTGCAGCTCTTTGATCTGTGGGTGGTGAGGGCCGGTTACCCTGCCACCATCCTACCCTCACCGCTGGAGAAAGCCCCAAGAGCTCCACAGAAATAGCCAAGTCAGGGAAAAAGAAACCGTGGAGAGCAAGTCTCTGAAACAGCCTTACAAACAGCTTCTCCCTAACACGAGGAACCTGATTTACATCCCAAATCATTTCGATTTACATCTAAGATCATCAAAAAAGGATGACTGAAATGCTGCTTTTTTTTACTGGACCTGGCTGGAAGTGAACCCCAACTTCTGCACAGAGGTTTTCTGGGTGGGCACTCCCACAGCAGCCGTGCCCTGTTAAGAGGGCCTCATGGAGCTGTGCTGGAAGCACACCTGGGCACCCCGCCCTGCAAGGGACAAGCTCCCGCCCTGCCCTTGACCTTGGATTTTCTCTCTCAGGGACCTCACCGGACTACACAGTGACTCCCCAGGCTGAGGACCGCAGTTCCTGGCCAGAGATAAGCCCTTTCATTCACTGCCAGTGGGTGCCGAGCGCTCTCCTGGGAAGGGGTTCTCACCAGCTCTGCCTCCAGGGGCTCCTAAAAGGACCCCGCCTCCCTGACACCATTACCTCATTCTTGTCACTCTGAGAGGCCGCAGGCTTCTCCACACCCTCCATGCACTCCTTGAACTCCCTCTCGCAGGCATCCAGCTCTTCCTTCAGCTCCTTCTGCTGCGCCAGCAGTTTTTCCATGCGCTCCTGCAGCTGCCCGTGATCCTCTTGGCTGAGCTGGTACTGAGCCTGCACTGTCTGCAGCTTGACCAACACCTTGGCCACCAAGTTCTCAAAGTGCTGGGGGGAGGGGGGGCGGGGTGTGATGAGGGCAAGGGTGTGAGGACCACACCCTGAGAACACCTGCCCTCCGCCCTGCTCCTTGCTGGGCTTTTCCTTGGGCGCAAAGCAGTGCCCCCCCCCCCCCAGACCTGAAGCCGCCGGAGGAGTACTGTATTCCCCCAGAAAGAGCTCTGGGAACGAACCATCCTGAGCCTTGGGCCTCCATCCAGATGGGCGCATCCCCGAGCTAGGGGACTGAGGTGGGGGGGGGGGTCATGGATGCCAAAGGACAGAGCACATGGCTCGTGGCCAGCTCTGCCCTCCCTGCCCGCCTTGCTTCTCGGGCCTGTCTGTCCTGGTCACCGTTACCTCCACGTCTTCAGGCTCAGCGGGCTCCACCTCAGTGCAGCTGCTCACGTAGCTCTTATGGTAGGTGTCGGCACTGCTGCCTCCACCGCTGCTGCTGCTGCCGTAACTCTTCTTATAGCTGATGTTGCTGGCGCTGCTGGCGCAGGAGTCCTTCTCACTGGCCTCGCCCGTGCTGGAGGCGCTGCCGTAGCTCTTGAGGAAGCCCTCCTCGCTGGCCTGGCTGCAGGCCTGGCTGCTGCTGGTGTAGCTCCGGAAGTAGCACTCCTTGGTGTCAACGCTGCTCGTGTAGCTCCGCTGGTAGCCGTCGCCGTTGGCGGCCTCACTGCTGAGGCTCTTCTTGTAAGAGTCAAGGCTCATTTTTATGGAAGGGGACTGGACTTGGAGCAGCTGCATTTCTTCCAGGCAGAGCTGCATTTCGGCCTGCAGCCTCTTCCGCTCCTCCAGGAGCCGCCCCTGCTCCTGCTGCAGCAGCTCCTGCTCCTTCTGGCTGGACTCGTACAGCTCCTGCAGAGCCTCTATCTGCGCCATGATCACCTTGGACTGCCGGAGTGGGGAGACATGACTGTTACTCGGCACTGCAGACGTAGCCGCACCCATCCTGGTGCCAGGGGCTGAGAGCACTTGAGAGACCAGTGTGCCTACATGCCAGGCCCACACAGCTGGTGTTCACCTGAGTCTGCCAGTAACTGGCCTTCTGGGATGCAGGCTCGCTGGAGAAAGTCTGCCCAGGCCAGGTCATGATTCCTGGGCTCCCATTTCTGCTGTGTCCACTCTCTGCTACATCCCTCTCTCCTTGGGAAGTGCTAAGTGGCTCTAAGAACACGGGCTCCCTAGCCCACTCTTTCCGGTATCTTTCCAGTAGGGTGGACCCATTCGCCTGACTTGTAGGCTTAGTCTCCCCGCCCCACCAATCCTAAAATGAGCCCGGCTTTGAACATGAGCATATAAAGCATTCCTTCCCCAGAAGTAGACTTGGAATCCAGGTCTCATTATGAGTCCCTCTACCTCCTGTCCTAGTTCTGAATCTGGGCTCTGACCAGGCTTCCTAGGCTGGCTGTGTCTGGAAGCTGATGCCCAGAATGAGATCTGATCAGTTAAATATTTTATACCTGGTTCCTGATCTCTCCCCCAGACTTTTGGTGTGTATATCTGATGTCCCTGGCTTTGGCCCAACTCTACTATCACCCGGTTCTCTTTACCCAGGCTACCATTATTCAGCCTAGATAGAAATTAGTGACCTGCTCTTCCTCGCCCACACGGAGACCTCAGACCATATTCATCCCCCTACCTTGAACAAACCTGTCTGAAAATCTCGACCTGTGTGACCTCAGAGGCAGAACCCTCTGCAGGTGCTTGGCACGCAGTGCCTCTCTGGTCGAAGCCTAGCGACCTAGCGGTTACTGGCCACAAAGTTCCAATGAAGACAGGATGGTCAGCACCCAAAACCCTGCATGCTCAGAACTCTTGGAAATGAATGGTTCCAGAATCGCCTCACGGACAACACCAGGTTAAAGGTCTTGACCACTGAAACCTGTACTTTTCATTTATCCACCGGCTCATGAGAAAAGGACACATTAGTGTCAGTGCCAAGGAAACCAAAGCGCCCAGCGTGGCACACATCTGGACAATGACATGTGGCAGGTACCCAGTCAAATGACCAGACTGCCGACCTCGCTGTCCTAAGTGCTTCCACCGGGAGCCCCTCTGGGGGAGGTCCTCAGAAGCCCACGTGAGGCGACAGCTGGGGGAGCAAGGCCCTGGCCTCCTTTCTGCCTCTGACCACGTAGCCCCTCTCCCTCTGGCCCGTCTGGGGGGCGGGGCACCCACTTCCCTGCCGAGCTGCTGTCCCCAGAACCGTGTCCTTGTCTTTTACTACAGTTACCTTGTTATAACTATATTTCGGGGACTTGCGCTGTTTGGAATCTTCGGTATTTTCCAGCACCTCCCGGAAATGAGACTCTTTTAAAAGATGCAACTCATGCTGCAGCTGGAACTGTTCCTTGACTACATTTTCTTGGTTCTGGATCAGCTTCTTTTGTTCTTCCTGCATGCCTTGGTAGAGCAGCTGTACTTCACCCAGCTCCTGTAACTTTGCAAGCAGCTCCTGACTCTGTGAGGTAGAGTGGAAGGAAGGGAGGAAGGGGGCAGGTGCCATGGCGGTTACCTGGGAAGACCTCTGCCCCTTCCTGCTGGGAGCCCTGTCTTAGGGATCTCTGTTGACGCAGCACAGCCCCTCTGGGACGGTGGAGGGGTGGGAAGGGGTGGTCTTGGTGATGTATGTTGGATGCGTTTTGTAGTTTGCAAGCTGCTTTCAAGCACATTTCCCCAGATGCACTAAATAGCTAGCTAAATATAAAATGCTGTGCTGACTTCAGAGTACAAAACAGATTTTAAGATAGAAAATCCTAATCCGCTCCATTGAACCGCTGGGTTGGAGAACGGTGAGAAAGTAAGAAGCCGTGGGTGAAGAAAAGAAAATGTTCATTCCCCACGTTTCCTTCCCAAGTATAGTCCAACCCGGGACGCAGCTTGTCCAACGTCAGCAGCCATGCCCGGCGGTTACCTTCAGGCAGAGCCCGGATTTGGGCACGGGGAACGTGAGCCTGTGGAGTTCTTCTTGCAGCTGGCCCTGCTCCTCCTGCATCCTCCTCTGGTCCTCCAGGAGCTCACACTGCTCCATCTGCAGCTGCCCCATCTCCTTCTGGCTGGCCTTGTACCTTTCCTGCAGCTCTGTCAGCCTGGACAGCAGCGCATCACACTGTGGGCGGGGTGGGTATGCAGGGCAGTTAACCCTGAGGGGAGGCGCCCTGGCACCTCTCTGCACCTTGTAACTCAGCTGGGGCCCCTCCCTGTAGTATCCCCTTGACTGACCACCTCAAGCCACGCCAAGTCCCTTCCAGCCGGGGGTAAACGGGAAAGCAGGCTGCTTGTCACTGCTCGGAATTTCTTGGATTGCTCCTTCTTAGCACAAGGAACTTTCTTAGCCCCTTCCTTTGGTGAGACCCCATTTTCCCAGCACACTGGCAATTCTAGTTCCTGTTGTTCTCATTTACCTCCAGGGGTTTTTTTATACCTTATTAAGTTCCTTACCAGCAGGACTTAATTTCATGCTGGTTCCCTCCCACACACACACACATACACATTTTTGTGTTGATCATCACCTTTGAAAATCTTTAGAAAAGCATGAACTATTGGTGAATTGGGGTTGAGAAGATTGAGTCACCCCATGACTCCCAATACCCTCATTTTCTAATCAGACTAATCTTAGTGCTGTTTATGACCAGAGAAAAAGCTGGCTCTGTACCCCAGCAGGCATCCCCCTTCCCCTCCACAAGGACAGGCAGAGCTGAACAAGTTACGGGCCTTCTGGACACCTAAACTGTGTTGGAGTGGGGGACGAAGCATGGGCCTAGGTGAAGGAAGGTGGATGGACCACTGGTGGCTGGGTGGCTCAAATAACCCCCCAGTTCTGTGTCTCCTGGAGGCCAGGTAGGACCCAGCCTACTGGAGGCCATGGCAGGAGCCACTGCCATCTGACTGAACGTAACTGGCTCTGCTATCTTTGCTCGCCTCCTTTTCACCCCGCTTCAGCACCTTTTCTTTTCTCTTTTTTTTTGAGATGAGGTCTTGCTTGTTGCCTGGGATACCACAGACTCAAGTTGCATGGGGTACCGCAGACTCAAGCGATCCCCAGCCTCAGCCTCCCAGGTAGCTGGGATTATAGGTGCCTACCATAGCACCTAGCTGCTTTTTCAAAACCAAGTCTCACTATGTTGCCTGGGGTAGTCTCGAACCTGCGAACTCAAGCAATCCTAGGCTTCTTGCCTCCCAGTGCTTGGATTACAGGCATGTGCCACCACGCCCAGCCTTCAGCACCTTTTGATTCCCTGTCAGTAATTAGGAGCAGACACTCAGCACAGGCTCCCTGATAACGGGCCGCATCTCATATACGATGGAAGGAGAAGAATGAGGAGGCTTTGCTGACCACGGCCAGGGTTTATTAATAAAGGACGTGAGATGAGAGGATGATTATATGTTCGTCTTAAAGAGGGTGAAACTCAAGCTTCAAGAACTTAGCTGCTCTGAAGTCACAGCAAATCCTAGGGGAGCCAGGTCCTTCCAGCACCCGTCGGCCACACCAGCCACAAAGCCACACCTTCCGACAAGCGCACCTGCCACCTGCCTCACACAGCCAGATCTCCCCACAAGGAAAGTCGTACGCTCAGGCCTGTGTATCTCTTCTCCTCCCTGAGTGACATCACCACAGTGCTAACAACGAGGCCCACAAGTCTACACGCACGCAACCGTTGTAAGGTAAAACCTGCAGGGGTTCAGACTGGATCTGCGGGTACTGATGTTACTAAGCTGTGGCTCGGGCTCCAAGTCAAGGTCAAGGCAAACCACTTCAGAGCTGGGGCACTGGCCGTTTCCTGCCTTGCCACACACAGCCAGCTGTGCTTGGCCAGGATGGGCCCGACCTCCTATCCCCAGAGGAAGTGCCCAGAGGCTCTTGCCTCGCCTGCTCCTGTTACCTGACTAGAACACTTTTCCTTTTCCGCTGGGATGGACTGGCTGCTCCTGAGCTGCGTCAGCTCGTGCTGGCAGAGCTGGTAGTCCTGCTCGAGCTGGTCGTACATGTGCTTCTGGTGCTCGAGCTGCTCCTGGCTGCGCTGGTACAACTGCCTCATCTCCTGGAGCTGGGCGTGTGTCTCCACGTTCTGGGGTGAGGAGGCAGGCCCACGTCATCCCCTGGGTCTCCACGGTTGCACTCTCAAGCAGGGACGGGGCGTCCTACCCCGTCCTTCCCGGTCCCTAACAGGCTCCTCACAGAGACTTCTGGAGTTTCCTTTCCTGGGAGGGAGGTGGGGAAGCAAGAGAGCTTCCTTTCTCATAGGCTGGTTTTCTGATTTAAAGTCAAAGGAAGCTGAAGGCATGGTGACTCAGACACCGCCTTCCCATCGGGTGCCACTGTGTTCCCTCACACCAGCAATGAGACGCTGGCAGAGTCTGTGCCGTCACCCTGCCTCGCCACTCAGCCCTGCCTGTTACCTTCTCGCTTTTCTCTTGGTAGCAGGCCACCGCGTTCCTGAGGCGCTGCACCTCTGCCTCGTGGCACCGCAGGTGGCCCTGCAGCTGCTGATGCACTTCCATCAGCTGGTCCTTCTCACACGTGACGGTCTGGAACTGGAGCTGCAGCTTCTGTAGCCGGCACTGTAGCTCCTGCGGTGGAGGGGGCGTGTGGGCGGGTCCTCCACCCTGCTCGCCCCCCTGATCTTCCATAGGACTCACTCAGACCTGGACAGCCTAGGCCCTGGCCCTGGCCCTGGCCTGCCCTCCGCTCAAAGGCCCTCTCGGCTCGGCGGGCCTGGAGGGAGGCTGGGGTCTTAGTACCTGAGTTGTGTGGAGTTACCCTAACTCTCCTCTACCCACCTGGCCCAGGACTTCCTTGCGTGCCCTCACCACTGGCCGCTGTTACCTTCTCGCTTGGGCTTTCTACGGTGGAGCATCGCGTGACCTTGAGCTGCCGAAGCTCAGCCTGAAGCTGCAGCTGTGCCTTCAAGAGCTCGTTCTGCTCATCCTGGCTAGTATCATACTTTTGCTGCAGGGCACAGAGTCTGGTCTTGAGGTCCTCATTCTGTGGTGGGGAGGATGTGACAGAACAATTACTCTCCAGAAACAGAAGGCCCCTCTGCAGAGCAGGCCGGTTCCTTTCCAGGTGCAGCCATCTTGAGGTGCTCCCACGGGTCTGTGGTCTGGCTTCTCCTTGAAGGCAGATGCTCAGTGACAACTTACCATTCTTGAAAGCAGCGCTGTTTGAGGTCTCCACTGCACTGCAGTAGCTACGCCCTGGCTGCAGGGCGGCCTGGTTCCGGTGCATCCTCCCCTGAGTAGCAACTGACTCCCTTGGCCCTCCCCCTGGCGGTGTTTACCTGGGCAGCACTGTGGGAGGTCTGGAAACGAAGCACCTCATTCTGTGCGCACTTGAGCTCTCTCTGTAGCCGCCGATGCTCTTCCTCACTGGTCCGGCGGTGATGCTGCAGCTCTTGCAACTCACAATGTAATTCCTTACACTGTGCGGGAGATGGAACAGGAAGGCTGAGTTACCACAGGTGCCACGTGCACCCCAAGGGTGGCAAAGCGTGGAGTCTTCGCTGGGATATTTACACCCAACAAGCAAGACAGCAAGTGAGGGGGAGGGGGGAAGGGGGGGCTAATCCCTGGGATTGCAAGGATGTGAAATTTACATATAAATTAAAAAATAATTAAAAAAATAAATTAAATTAAAAAAAAAAAAAAAAAAGACAGCAAGCGAGACCCAGAGCGCTGTCTCCTGCCTGGGGCCTCCCGTGCCTCCCCTGTTCTGAAGTTGCTCCTCCCACAGGCCAGAGAAGGTGGAAGAGCGATGAGGATGGGGCCCACCGCCCCTACCTTTTTCTGCATGTCCTGCATCTGCTCCTCGGCTCCCAGCAGCTGCTCTCGCAACAGCTGGGTTTCAGGATCGCAGTAGTCCAATTCTGTCGTCTGAGACTCTGTCGATATCATACTCCTCAGTGTTTGGGACTCCAGCCACCTTTCTGTTGCTCTTCGTGTCCTGTAATCCAGAACCAAAGGCATGCTTGGGAGAGAGCTCGTCTCGCACCACCCGCCAAGGGTACCTGGTCCTGAGGCCTACATCTTAGGCAAAAGGTGGTAAAGGAGCCTCCTACCTCTCACATAAACACGCTTAGGGGAGTATAGAAAAAGCCCCCAATACCTCCATCTGGCATGTTTGGTCCTGGGAGATCCTAAGTGTGTGCATCTGCTTGGGACTGAGGCTGGTCTGTCAGGCCAGCTCCAACCTGGAGGCACTGGCATCAGACTGACAGGCAGGGCAAACCCAGGCCCCAGTGCTCACTCACAGGCAGGGCAAACCAGGCCCCAGGGCCTAGAATGGAAGGGAAATACGTTTTGGAGCTCACTCAGCTCTAGTACTGAGACAGTGCGGTGGCGCTCCATGCCTGCTAACGATCTCCAAATTCTTTGGAGGCCACAGGAAAGACGGGAAGGCTCCCCAGGAGCAGAGGGAGGCTCATGAGCCTGGCATCTGTCTTTGCCAGCTCTGCTCAGGGAGCAGTTCTGCAGAGTCCCCCACGCCTCGCGGCCATACCTCTCACTCTCCAGATCTGCAAGCTGCCCCGTGAGGCTGCTGTTGCTCTCCTGCAGGGCCCGGTACTCCTCGTTCAGGTAGCGGTAGCGTTCCCGCAGCTGCTGCAATTCCTCTGCAGGAGATAGAGCAGAGAGGGGTGAGACCTCTAGGAGGAAGACATGGAGGACCAGCCCCCAGGGTTAGAGCTCTTGACAGAAGGCTGAATAGCTTTGCTTTCTAAAGACAGAAGAGATGCCACATGCAGAGGCTTAGAAGACAGGGCCGAGAAAGTTCCACGCTGCAATGGGTCTCCGCCTCTTTCAGGCAGGTGCCTCCATTCCATCCTCCCAGAAGACCTGCCTTGTGCACTCATCTATCTTTAAAACCCCAACCAAGCCAGGCACTGTGGCCCGTGCCTTTAATCCCAGCCTAGAAAGGGAGGCTGAGACTAGGAATCGCTTCTGTCTGCAGGTTCGAGACCCACCTGGGGAAACATGGCAAGACCTACTCTCAAAAAAAAGTAGCTGGGTGTGGTGGCATGTGCCTGTAATCCCAGCTACCTGGAAGCTGAGGCTGGGGATCACTTAAGTCCGTGATACCCCACGCAACATAGCAAGACCTAGTCTAAATAAAACAAAACAACCAACTTAAGAGTCTAGCAATTTTAGGCACTTGTAAACAAAGTTTTTGGTTTGGAGGATTTTATAGTTTCCAAGGAACTGTTTGCGATTGATTCCCTTTTATTCTGCTTTTAGTCCAAAGAGCTGAGAGAATGAATTGCCAGAGGCCTCACTGCCAGCTCTGGACTTTGAGCAAGAAACCAGGCAGCCTGGATTTGCTGTTACTTCCTTGATCGCCACATGCGGTACACTGGCCTGGGCATGGTCAAGAATCCTCTGCAATGATCTTTTATCTGTGAACAGAAAAGTCCACCCCAAGCAGACCTACATGCAGAGATCCCAGTGCTGCCTTAATACGAACCCCGGTGTTCGTTTTGCTTCACAACGAGAAGTTATTTGCCTTAGAACGCTAATGTTACTGATGCTTATAAAGAACACTAACTTGTTCTACCTAGAATACAAAGCCTACCTTACCTGCTATAAGATTCAGCCCTGAAAATATTCTCTCCTAATGTTCTCTCTCTGAATCTCTCTCAATCTTCCTTTCCCTCTCCCTCTCTTACATTCATCAGAGCAGGGTTTATTACATAAAAAGCAAAGGAGAGAAAAAGACATCTACACAGACATAAGCAGGCAGAAAGAGCTGCTACTGTCCCCTCTTTCTCCCAGTCCGAAGTCCCTCGAATACTGCACATTACCAGAGAAAGAAGGAAGGAAACTATCTTTAATGAAAGCAATTAAGCCGGGCATGGTGACACATGCCTGTAAGCTTCAGCCTATGAAGCGGCTGGGGCCAGGGGTCACGGTTCGAGTCCTGCTCAGGCAACATAGCGAGACCTAGTCCTCCCAAAATAGCTGGGCGTGGTGGCACACACTTGTAATCCCAGCTACCTGGGAAGCTGAGGGTGGGGACTGCTTGAGACCGTGGTACCCCAGGCAACATGAGCCTGCAGTTCCATGGGCAAAAATAGCGAGACCTAGTCTCAAAAAAGAAAAAAGAAAATCATTAAAAAAAAAAACCAATAATGATGAAAGTCATTAGACTTGAAGGTAGCAGCCTGGGATGCAGTTAGTGTTGTGAGCACTTGCAGCAGGTAAGGCATTCCATTTAATTAGCCCTATTAAGGTCTTTTTTCTTTTCTTTTAAAACCAGCAAACTTTTAATTTGAGGATAATTTTAGGTTTCCAGAGAAGTTGCAAAGATCACACAGAATTCCTTGGACGAGTTCTCGCCTAATTTTTTCTGCTGTTAATTCATATATATGTCGGCCACACTAAAGAATCGACATTGTTGGTACATCATTAACTAAATTCTACGCCTTATTCAGAGTTCTCTACATTTTCCCTCAGGTCCTTTTCTGGTCCCAGAATCCCATCTCTCTGGAAAGCTTTATTAACCAATTTATCTCTATGTGTGCAAACAGTACGGTTCACAGATAATAACCAGAATACGTCTGGCCCGTGGTCAGTGGCGCTGAGCTGCTTAGGTCTGTCTGAGCTGACCTAGCTTCCCCCTCATCACCTGCCTGCTCCACACCCGGGCCCAAAAGCCCTCCTGAGAGGCTCCTGATGGCTGACTGGGAAAACTTGCAGTCTATGATGACTTGCCAATTGCCTCTGCTTGACCTCATCTAACATAGGGGCTCCCACTGTAGCTGGGTCATAAATCCAGTCTCAGAATAAAGGCAGACTGATGTCATGACGCCTAGCAACGAGCCGGGAGACTCATTGTCTACAGCAGAGTTCTCTGAGTCCCTCAGCTATGACTCAAACCAAGCTTGCTTTCTCTCCAGCTGTCTTGGGCTCTGATTCGTTGCCCCCTAGCTTCTTTGGAAGAAGCTTGAGTTGGCATTCTGCAACCCAAGAGGGCTGCCCCCCACCCCCCGAGAGTGGTCCAGGCAAAGCGCCATGATGCCAGAGCAACAGAAAGGGTTCCCCAAGGTGACAAGACACCAACACTCCCATGCCACAGCCAACACTTCCTAGTGGGGCTTTCTCGGAGTCTAATCAGCAAATGCCTCAGGCCCTCCAAGGAAGAATTCTCAGGGTACACCTTAGGGGGCTGATTCCCTGCACTGCTCCTCAACAGGGGATGTCATCAGGATGTGTTCTTCCCCCTTAGCATCTTGAATTCGACCTGAGGACTTTTTTCTAGAAGGTCCCAAGTCCTGATCTAAGCCCACCGTCCCCCTACCTTCCTGTCTACCAGCTCACTCTGCTCAACTTTGTAGCAGCCACGAAGGGGGTTGCGCTCTCCTACCTTGCATCTCAGAGAAATCCGAGGCACTTAAGCTACTGGATGGATCAGAGTTCTTCATCTCCATTTCTGCCCGCAGGGAGGTGATCTCCAGCTCGTACTCGCCCCGAATGCGCTCCATGTCATAGAGTTCATTCTGCATCCGACAGATATCCTCCTGCAGGGATGCGATGTCGCTCTCATGCTCAGTGGCCGAATCCTCTGCTGCTTGCCGCAGATTCCGGATCTCAGTCTGGGCCAAATGCAACTCCTGTTCTATTTCCTTAAGTTCACTTTCTTTCTCACGTTCCAACAGGGAAATCTCCTCCCGCAGAGACCTCAGTTCACCTGCAAAGCCCAAAGTTTGGGGATGATCAAGAGCATAAGTCACAGCTTTCAAGGTCACAGAATTGAAGGCAGCCTTCTTTTTCAGCTGGAAACTCATGACAACCTCGTCTCTACCCAATCTGAGAAGCATCCCTCCATCTGTTACGGAATAAGGGGAACACCTAGATGCAAACAGTGAATCTCTGGATTCACTCTGGAAAAAGACTTTGAGGCTTGGTGCCTAGCTTTGGAGGCTAGGTGACTGCAGTCAGAAAATGAGGTGCTTCTAAGGAACTGCTGGACAGTTAATGACCAAGAGCTAATTTACAGTATTCACCAATGCCCCAAATCTCTCCCCAAACTCCCCAACGAAAAGCATTCATACAGACTAGTATTGGGGAGCTTAGAAATCAAGACCTCAGAGCACCCATGAACTGCCTGTGGTAAGTACTGGCCTCCAAACAATGTTTATCCAGGGTTCACAGCTGAGAGTCAAGTGCAGACTCATCACAGGATAAACCACATGCGGGGAAATGCTCGGAAGGTCCACCATCAGGCATTGTTGAAATGGGCAACGGCTTAGCAGAATGACGCACAGCCATTTCAAAGAAAGTGGCAGCTGTATTGAGAAGATGTAAAAGGGAATCTATAATATCTAAGGAAAATGAGATAGTCTTTGCAAAATATATTTGATGTATACTACATAACACACCACTATGTGAAAACATAAAGAGGTTCTGGAGAGCTCTCAGTCCAATGAGTCCCAACCCACAATGAATGGCTGTGGGTGTGAGGGCTCAGGAGCGAGATGGCATGAGATGGGCGCTTTCACTGTCCGCATCTCAGGGTTCTGTGCAGTCTGAATTTCACAGCAAGCCTATGTTTTAATCTTGGCTCACTGAGGATTGAGTTGGAAGGGTCACAAGCCCTTCCCAAGATACATTATCCTCATGCCTTAACACCAATTCCTGCTCATTCTACTCACCATTCCGGTTTCAATGTTTCTGACCCTCTCCCACTTCCTCAAAAACCTAAGCAAAGCCCTCACCTTAGCACCCTGTACTTTGCGTCGTGTGCCTGTGTGTGTGCCTAAAACGTTAGTCTCCCCCTCGCTCAGTTATGAGGGGAGGAACTTGTCTGTTTTGCTCACCAGGAGAGCAAATCTTCCAGGATCTGTCCTGGTGCCTGGTATAATTCAGCTCAGTAAACATTTGCTGGATTCATCCATAAGAGATGGGGGGTGGGGAGGGGGTGGGCATCTATTTAAGAAGCTTCGACTGAGTATCTATAGCACAGAACTACGTGTTTAGTTTGTTGTTTTATATTAGAATGGATATTTGAGAAGAAAACTCTGGAAACACTGCAGGGAAGTGCTGAGTGGACAAGGTTCAGGAGGGCAAATCTCCTGGTCCTCTCTCCAGAGCTCATATGTACCACCTCTGGCACACCTATCACCAGTCTTACCTCAGTTCTATTCCACAAGAATGAATGAATCCCCAACTCTGAGCCAGGCTCGAGCCTCTCCCCTTTCCTCTCTATGCCCTTTACTGAACAGCGCAGAGAAGGTTCCCCTCCCGGAGTGTACAGTCTAGTGGGGGATACACACAAATCAAGGGCCCACTAGGAAAAAAGGCCTGAGAACTTAGGGTGGACTTGGTGGGAGAAGGAGCTAAAGAACCTCCACTTGCCTACTAGGCCACTGAGGTTAGGGTTTAGCTTTCCCTTGGGGTCAGACCCTTTAAAAAAACGGCTGTCTCAGATCCACGGGGTAGCAGAGGCAGGACTCCTGCAAGCCTGAAAAAGCTCTTCATTAGCAGGGGGTCTGCCTCGCTGGCAGGGAGAGGCGGGGCTCGGCGCCCTGCGGGTGGGGCTTGTCCGGGAGCGGGGCGGGGCGACCCCGGTTGGGAGTTGGGGCCGGCAGGACTCGGATTCTGAACTGGCGCCGGTTGCCAGCCGGGCTGGGACCCGTCGGGGCGAGGCCCTGGGCCTAGGAACCAAGCTGTGAGGCAGAAAAGTGGGTTCTCACTCACTGGTTATAGCCTCCATCTCTTCGGCCCCCCCTCAAGCGGTCTCTCTGGGGGGCCTCCCTCCACCGGCCGCTCCCCGCCCCCGCGGGGCTGTGGCGGCCGCTATGGCCTCCTCAACACCAGCTACCACTGTGGCCGCGCGCGCCCCCTCTTGGCGGAAACGGGCAACGCGCGTGCGTAAAGAGGGTCTCGCTTCCTCCCGTGGGTGGGGCTTGGGGTCTTTACCATGCCAACAGGCAACCCCCAGCCCCTGATCAAATTTAACCTGGAAACAACCCTACTGAGTAGGGAGTTGCTCTAAAACTTTTTATCTTCCCTGGCACTTGCTTGCCTGCACCTGTATTTCTCTTTTCCCCTGTTTGAAAGGAAGTTCCTTCTCCAAATAAAGGTCTCTCCCCACCCCCACCCCCCCTTTTACTGGATACTTCTCTCTACAAATATAATATCATGTGTCCTACCTCAAAAAACGAAAACACCAAAATGTTCTCTTCATTTTTCTTGCCCCTTTTTTCTACTCTTCAAAACATGACTGGAGTAGATGTACTCACCTCCATTTCACCTCTTCAGCTCAAATCATCAGGCTCTGTCATCACTAAAATGTCTCAAAGCCCTCCATCTTGCCAAAGCCAAGGACCATTTTACATGATTTATTTGACAACTGATCATTATCCCCAAGAAGCACTTTCTTGCTCATAGTTTCCAGCGAATGAAATGCTTCAGAAGTTGCTTCTACCTCAGCCTTATTGGTTCATTTCTTCTATATTCAACCTTTAAATACTTGAGTTTCCCTAGACAGGACCCTTTTCTCTCCTCTTCCTATATCTCCTCATGTGATTTCAGATCTCAATGGATTCAAATGCTCTCAGTAAATGCTAATGACTTCCAAGTTTTATCTCCAGCTCTGATTTCTCTCCTAATTCTAGAGTCATATATACAGTTGTCTCCTTAGCATATTCATTTAGATGTCCAGAGCCATTTCAAACTCAACACATCAAAAATATGTTTTAAATGGATCCCCTGGTCCACAAACATGTTCCTTACCAAGTCTGCCCATCCCAGTGAATGACATCATCCTTCATTCAGTTTTTCAAGGCAAAGTCATTTTCCATGGCTCTGTTACCCACTCACCCCTTCCCTGGCAACTTTAAATTTATTTGGAATCATCTCTATTTCTGCTGCCTTAACCCAAGCAATCATGTCCCTTGACTAACTTGCTAACCAGACTTACTGTATTGACTTCTTCCCCTCCATCCAATTTCCACATAGAAGCCAAAATACTCTTTTAAAAACATAAAGCAGATCACATTACCCTAGCTTTGTCTATGATCTTCCCCTATCTTTCCACTAAGACTAAAGCCAAATGTCTCACCTGATCAATAAGGTCCTTTGTAACCTGACCTCTGCTTGCTTCTCAAAACTCTTTTACCAGGGTCCTCCACATGCACTTTGCTTCAGTCACACTGGCCTTTGTTCTGTCCTTCAAATTCCCGAGGCTCCTTCTTGCCTCCGAGTCCTTGCAGTTGCTGTTCCTTCTGCCTTGTTGCTTGTCCCTCAGACCTTGAATGACTAGATCTTTCTCATTATACAGGTTTTAGCTCAGATGTCATCCTCTCCACTGGACTTTACTGTCTAAATTCCCATCTCATTCTAGTTCTTTAAATGACTGTTATATTGTCTTCATAGCATTTATTGCCACCACTTGTGCTATTTGCTTAGTTTCCACCTAGCCCCATTAGAATGTACTCACCATCCGGTCAAGGACCTCATCTGTCTTGTTCATAACTGGTTCTTCAAATATACAGACACTCAACAAATGGTTGATAAATGAAGTAGCCCTTTTGCACAGATATGAGTCTCAGAAAGATAAAGTGACAAAGCTTATTAAGTGGAAGAGCTGGGCTAAAGGACCTAAGTGGTCTGAGACCAATGCCAACACTTTTCCTAGGGTGGCATAACTGCCATTTCTCTCCTCTGCCCTGCCCCCCTTCACTGTCCACTTTTCGCACAGCTTCCTTGCTTACATCTCCTTTCCCCTTCTCTATCCTTTCCCCTCTTCCACTTTTGCTTGCTCCTCTCTGGGCCTGCTGCCTTTTTTCTCCATTTATACTTTTCTTTTGGCTTGATCTCTGTTCTCTCTGGAGAGTCCCTGCTGTTTTCTAGGGCAGCTCCCCTAAACCTCCCGGAAGCCCACAGAAGTAACAAAGGCTGCCTTTTATTTGGTGGTGCAGTGGTATGTGGGATGCCTGCCTTGCTGCTTCTCAGAGACAAAGGGACAGAGGCATTAGAAGAAAGGGACCCTGAGGGTCACCAGCTCTGTCCTGGGGAGAAAGAGAAACATTCTCATCTGCTTCTCTTCAAAGCTGCCAAGTCCCTTTTAGTGACTTCTCATTGGCTCCTGCTCTTTCCCACGGTACACTTGGAGGGAAGGAAAAAAAGCAGTCTGGTTTGGAATTCAACCCTGATTACCTACCC
The DNA here is from genome assembly GCA_004024945.1 of Uropsilus gracilis. Lineage (NCBI taxonomy): Eukaryota > Metazoa > Chordata > Mammalia > Eulipotyphla > Talpidae > Uropsilus > Uropsilus gracilis. Next base: position 2,803 of record PVHY01019544.1, on the reverse strand, counting down.
ATGGCACTGACCAGGAGAGAAAAAAAAGCAAGGGTGGGGAGGGGGGAGGGGGGAGGGAATAGGGAATGTAGACATGGAGAAGGCTGAAGGATTTAGAAAAAAGAGTTAAAGGACAGGCATGGTGGCGTATGCCTGTAGGTGGCAGCCTAGGAAGCTGTGGCCGGGGCCAGGGGTCGTAGTTTGAGTCCTGCCAGGGGCACATAATGAGACCTAGTTGCAAAAATATATAGCTGGGTGTGGTGGTACGTGCCTGTAATCCCAGCTACCTGGGAAGTTGAGGCTGGGGATTGCTTGAGTTCGTGGTACCCTGAGCAACGTGAGCCTGTGGTTCCACGGGCAAAAATAGTGAGACCTAGATCCCCCGCCCCCAAAAAAAGAAATAAAAAGAAAAAGGAGTTAAGCATAGGGAGAAGGGGTGAAGTGGGAGGGCAAGAAAGAGGAGTAGGGGAGGGCAGAAGAGCCAGGGAGAGAAGAGAGAAAGAAAGGAAACTAGGTAAAGAGGAGGCTGGAAAGCCAAGGAGAGAATGATGAGAAGAGTTGGGGGAAATGTGGACAAAGCACTGAACAGGGTTATTTTTGTCTGCTGTGCTTTAGCCAAACCCTAGGGACAGAAGTGCTTTCTGGCCACCTCCCCTCGGGTCCAAGTGCTGTGAATCACCTTGGAGCTGCTGAATCTGCTTGGTGAACACCTCTGCCTGTTGGGCGCTGGCCAGCCGCTCGTCCTCCAGGAGCCCTGCAGGGAGAGGGGCGTGGGCTTCAGGCCTTGGATCCGGGGGCTCACGGAGCCTTTGGGGCCAGGCCTCAACTACGTTGTAGCCACTCACCCTGCAGCTCCAGGGAGTCATCCTCATGCTGCCCCGCCAGCTCCCGGGTCTCCTCCAGCTCTGCCACCAGCTGCAGCACCTGAGCCCTCAGTTCCTCCAGCTCCGTCTCTGTGAGGCTCAGGCCCCGGTGCTTGCCTGCTGACAGGGAGCCCATACTGCCACCTTTCTGCACTTGATCTTCTTCTTCTTCTACCTCTTCTTCTTCTTCATCTTCCTCCTCCTCCTCCTCTTCCTCCTCATAGAGAGCTGGGAGTAACACTTCTCCTAGGAGAGACACCCATCCCACCAGCAAGTCAGGCCTTCCAGGGCCTTCCAGCTCACTGTCCCAGGGCAGAGATGGTCTAACAGTGCCACCTGGTGTCCTTTAAGGAAGGCCTGGGCAGGACCTGCACTCATGCTGAGTCTTAAGGTCTAAGGGTCAAGTCAGAGGTGGCCCAGTCTCCTTCGAGTCCTTTTTGGGTCATCATTTTACCTCACGGGCTCTTATGAATGACTTCAGGCAAACTAGTGCCTTAGGTGCTGGCATAGCCTCTGGAGCTTGCAGAGGACACCTACTTCTCACCGTGACCTCAGGGCAGTGCGACAAGAAGTCAAGAAAGGGTTCAGACACTGGGTATGTCACCAGGCTAAACGGGGTAGGAGTTCTCATTTTGGAGTTTGTAGAAAATTAAGAAATAATCCAGCTGGCTAGTGAGAAATTAGCTTTTCCACAATAAGAAAGCAAAGGCTGTTGGAAGGTAGAGAAAGAAAACCTCTGAACGAAATGATTCTAAAGCTGACTGCACACAGACGGGGGGGACCCTTTCGGAGTTATTCCAGCTAAGAGCCTCTTTGAAATCTGCTGCCAGCAAATGTTCTCTCCCTGAACTATACACTCCTCATCCCACTTCGACAGTCAGAAGGCCTTCTTCTGCTGACAGTCAGGAGGCCTTCTTCTTCCCTCACCTGCAGACCACAAGGCCATTTTCAGGAATAGTCTGAAGCTGTACTTGGGAGTAGAAGAAAGCCTGCCATTTTAGCTCAGTAAGAAACTGGGGTGTGCTGGTCCCCAGCCTCTGGTTGGCAAGCACCCCCCTCCTTTGCTGCAATGCAGTTCCTCTAAATGCAAAATCTGGCCTGCACGGTGATTGTTTGCTTTGGTTTAAAATTCAGCCTCTCTGATCTGCCTTTCTGTGAGAATATAAGCCTGATATTCACCTGGGGCCCCTTGCGGCATCTGTCCGCCTCGGGGGCCAGGGGGTTTGCCTACACTGACTGTGCAACAGGGCCCGCAGACACTTCATAGCAAGTCCTGGGAAACAGACCAGCATCCTTCCAGGGGCCTGTGTGGCAGCAGCTGCCACGTCACGTGGGTGTGGTGGGGACACGTGTGTCGGGAGGCTGGCCTTCTCACCTGCCCCCTCCCTGGCCCCCTCTGGCAGGCAGTAAGCTAGCCTAGAGAACCAGAGCACCGGGTTTCCATTCTGAGCGGTGGTGGTGGTGGCGGGAGGAGGACAATCCACATGTTCTCTTTCCTGCTTTTCAAATTAAGAGGCAGCTTGGGAACTGGGTCGGGAGGTAGTGAGAACAAACCCCCTGCTGCAAGGCTGCTCAAAGCTCTGCCCAACAGGCCTCTTGTCTGGACGCTCCCCCAGGACACACAACCTGGTTATCTGGTGACTGGGGCCCCAAAGGGACACAGTCTGAACTTCAGACCTGAAGGGTGGAGGTGGTGAGGTGAACTGGGGGAAGGACCTCTTCCTGACTCAGAGTTCTGGGGGTCGGAGGGAGGAAGAGGAGGGAAGGGAACGTGGAAGAAAGGGAGAGAAAGAAAGCTCTCTGGAAAACTCACCCTCCATAGCTTGCATCCCTCTCCGTTCCAGAGGCCCCCATCGTTGGCCTTTCTTCCTCTCACAACCCTCAGACACCTCATAGGAGCCCAAAGTGGTTACTGTGGGTCCTGTGAGCAGGAAAAGAGGGCTGTGGGCTGCTGGGGGGTG
>PVHY01019543.1:0-27192 GCA_004024945.1 Uropsilus gracilis | reverse complement strand
AGAAAGAAAGAAAGAAAGAAAGAAAGAAAGAAAGAAAGAAAGAAAGAAAGAAAGAAAGAAAGAAAGAAAGAAAGAAAGAAAGAAAGAAAGAAAGAAAGAAAGAAAGAAAGAAAGAAAGAAAGAAAGAAAGAAAGAAAGAAAGAAAGAAAGAAAGAAAGAAAGAAAGAAAGAAAGACAGACAGACAGACAGACAGACAGAAAGGAAAAATGCAGCCTCAAAACTGGCCCCAAGCTCCTCCTGCCCCTGGGTATGCGGATCACTGCTACCAGAAACAGCTGTACCACCTCTGTGAGCCAGTCATAGCTGGTGTCTGCCTCTGTCTCAACTACTGGGCAAAGAAATGTGCATAAGCCCTGAGGGAAATGAGCCTCCCATTCAAGTCAGGGGACAATTCTGAATGAGGGTACCTAGGAGTCAGCTGTTCTTGGTGGCTTCTGCAGAAGCAGGCTCTAGACAACTGGGGTGTGCAAGTCATTTATTAGAGAAGAACTTGGGAGTCCATAAGATCATACAAGACTCAAGAGATGATGTAACAATGAACATCATGTCATGCCCACTTCATCCTTGCAGGTGGGAGCCTCGGGTTGTGCAGCTCAGGCCCCACGGAGATACCCCTGTGTTCGGTCATGACACAAACTGGGAGGATGTGTCTGCGATGCCTGTGAGTGGGAAACAAAGCCAGCAATCAATGCAAGGCTCTCACATTTGCATTTCAGAGGAGTGGCACGTTCTTAGTATAAGCAGATCCCAAATTCCACGCGGGGCCCATGTCAGCTAGAAGCTGGTTGTTGTTTACGAGACCTTCACATTGAACTGGGTCCTCTGTCACTTGCCGGCTAATTCTGGCAACCCCCTGTTCAGTTACTTCACTGCAGTGACACTCGCCTGCCTGCCTGTCTGTGAAAGGTCTCGTGTCCCATGAGACCACAGGAAACACAGACCAGAGGCTGGGCCTCTGAATTCTCCAGGAGGCAATGCCCTTGCTCGGAGCAGAGGAAACAGGATGGCATTTGGAAGGGACAAGATGGCATCTCGAAAACGCAAGAATCTGGGAGTTTGGGACGCACCATCCATTCAATGTGCTGCTGAATCAGGTAGGAATCTATAGGACAGATTCTGTGTCACTGATATCAAAAGTGGCAGAAGCCGCAAACTAATAAGCCACATTTAAAAAGTAGCTTCTGCCTCCCAGGTTCCCTCATCTGCGCATAGCAGTTGCCACTCAAATGCAGTTTAACAAGGAACTCATTAACAAGGGAATTTAACAGGGAAAATGAACAGTCCTTAAAGCCCCAAGTGGCAGTTATCTTACCCCAGTTACCATTTTCAGTCTCAAAGGTCCCAAAGACACATGTCCAAGATGGTGCCCTTTGCCCCACCACACCTGAGGCAGGCACTCTGCCAAGTCCAGCTTTTCTCCAGCATTTTCTCTCCACTTTTCCAGTATTCCAAGCTGCTCCACTTCTCCAAGACTCTTCACATTTCTTCCACAATTACTGATGCACGAATCAAGTTTCCAAATCCCTGGCCATCTCCAAGTACCAGCTCACCATGCCACCTTGCTGTGGTGCCACACTCTCCACATCGGCTACTCCGCCAGCCACCATGGCTCCTTGCCACTTCCATCTCACTCTTCCAGGGGGCTTCCCCTGGCCAGGCCCCGTGGGCCTATTCTCTCAGCCTGTCATTCTCATCTCCTTCCTTTCCTCCCCCCCCCCCCATTTTAATCCTTGCTCCTTTCTTTTTATCTGCCTTTTGGCACTTCTTGCTTCTTCTCATGAGTCTTCCTCTTAGACTCCGCCCACCAGGGTATTTTGGGGTCAATACAATTTTCCACTGCGTCCCTCACAACCCTGTATCATCACCACTCACAGCTCCCTGCTGCTCGGCCCACCTCCTGCCCTGGGCCCAGACCCTGTTCCCAGCTGCTGCAGTCTGGTGGGGCTGATATTCTCCAGCTCCTTCCCAGCCCTACATCCTCCACGGCCTCCTCTGTTCTTGCACTAGAAAAGATGAACAAGACAGACTCACAGCCCTGCCTTTCCCCAGCAGTTGCTTCTCTGGCATGTGTTGTCTCTCAGGTCAGAGTTGGGGTGAGGCCACCCCAAAAACGTGATGCTTAGTGGATACTCTAATAACCACCAAGCTGGGAGCTAACATGGAGGCATCATTTGCTTGGCTTGCGTTCAGAATCTCTTGGCTCTGTGGCCCCTGAGGACCTTGGGAAGAAGCGGGAGGCAGTGTCTGTACTTGCTCACAGCACGTAGGGGAGCTCAACCCCAAGCACTGCCTTGGTCCCCCAGCAGGGCTGTGTCCAGCCTGCTCCCCCACCGCAAGCTTCACCAGGCTGGGAGCTGACTGCCAAGGTCATCAGCTCCTTATGGGTAACGCTGAGGCCCAGCCCTGTGACTGTCCTCTTTCTCTGCCCCCTGCTGCTCCCGGGAGGCCTGGCACCCGGGCTGGGCTCTGGTCCCATTCTCTGATTGGTGCCAGCCTATCCCAGTCCTCTCTTCAAGATGCACAGGTGGTATCGCTGAGAAGTGGGCACTCTGCCAGGTAAGGACTTGGTCCCTGGGGGCTAAGGTCGCAGGCACTGGGAGGGGTCCCGTGCACTTGCTTTTGTTCAGTGTGGCACCTTCTCTCCACCCTGGATGGTGGTGTTGTGTCTCTGTTCAGTCTCCTGGGTCAGAGCGAGGAGTGGGGCAAGGATGGGGGCACCCAGTCAGGTCTCCCATGAGGGATGCAGAGAACATTGGTTGCCCCGGATTGGCCTTCTGGATCTACCTGCACCTGTATTGAGGCCTTCATTGCCATGGGCCGACCTTGAGCACCAGGACTACTCTGCGGCCTCTTCCTACATGACACGGGGGTCCTCCACCAGCTAATGGGGCTCCAGGACCCCCTTCTACCCCCAGACTGTTTTAGATCTGCAATGCAGTCCAGGGATCCTGCCAGCTGCTGACTCCCTCCCCACCCTCCCCAGGATCCTGCCAACCTGCTGGCTCCCTCCTTACCCCTCCCCGGGATCCTGCCAGTACCCCTCTCCCAACTCACCTCCCCCCCAGGCAGATGAGCAGCTCTGCATGAAAACCCTCCCTGCCCACCAGCTCTTCCTCTCTCCCCAACGCAGTGTTGCCCCCAACGCTCTTGCACATTTGAACCTGTCTTAGCATTTACTTCTGTGTGGACCCAAACTTGGAAGCTGTTCCAGGAAGCCCACAAGGAGCTGGGGTGGAGAAGAGGCAGGGAAGGTAGGAGAGCCCCTCGAAGCACTGACAAGGCCATCTCAGTAGGCAACGGAGGGCTTGGTCCTGCACAGACCTGTGAGAGACCATGTGAACACCTCGGAACGTTGTGATGTTGGGCCAGAGACCTGGAGCATTTGACCAAAGCCCTCCCCCTCTTCCGTGTGACGGTTTCCCCAGGGGTACCTGCAGTCTTGTGCTGCCTCTCAGTTGTGACCAGAGGGGTGCCCAGCCATACCCAGTTGCCCTCCAGCTTCCATGACATCTAAAAGCTTGAATCTGAGACCAACATGGCATCCTTCAGGCTTTTTTTCCCCTCAAAAATCAGGGGGAAATTGGTAGCTGACATTATTCTCCTTAAAATACTCCATATTGGTAGATGGAAGATAGACCCAGCAGGCTGTCAGAGCTGGTGGCCACTTGCAAGCTGTGTGACCTGGGGTAGATGACATGACTTCTCTGGGCTTCGGTTTCTTCAAGATCCGAAACTGATAGTCGTCCATCTTGATGGCCTTACAGACTTGTTTTGAGGCCCTTCAGAGTGGGTGCCTGTGAAGGAGCTTTATAAACCTGGAGTGTTATTTAAGAAGGATGGATTAAGCTTCTTGAATCACCTTGAACTTTCTCCCGGCTTCCCTGCTGGGCTCTGCTTCTGAAACAAACAGGCACATTGTCTGTCTGGCCTCCCCGCCCCACCCCCACGCTAATAGGCTGGCTCCTCTGATTACAAAACTGGTTTCACAATCTCACCAGCACAGGATGCTTCTTTCTAGCTCAGTGCAAGCTTAGATAACATGGATTTAAGACTTTGTAATTCACCCTTCATTGATCAGTGTTCTAGGTGTGTCCACGCTTGCCTAAACCCAGGCCCATTGAATCGTAAGGCCAGAGGCTGGAGAACCACCCTGAGTCACATCTCTCAGGTCGGGGGAGCAGCTTTCTGAACCATCTCTTCCAAAGTAGGTCCTGAAATCCTGCCTACATTCACCTCTTTCACATTTGTTTGTGAAAGCTCAGGCTTTTCTCCTTAGGAAAATATAAAAGCAAAAACATATAAGCCTCTGCACACATGCAACACACACACATACAAAGACATGTACGCAGAAGCAGTGCTCACATTTGCACACAGAGACATGCATACACAGAGGTGTGCACACGCTTGCATACACATGCAAAGACATGCACGCAGAGGCACACTCACACCTGCACAGAGACATGCATGTATAGAGGCATGTGTGCATGGAGACACACGGAGACATGCACATGCATGCAGAGACATGCATGCACAGAGACACGTACAGACATGCCTGCAGAGATGCACTTGCACAAGCCTGCAGAGACTTTCACACATATGCACAGCAACATGTACATGCATGCAAACAGAGACATATACACAGACATGCACGTATTTGCACAAGCATATAAAGGCATGTGCACAGAGACACACTCACACATGCGCACAGAGACATGAACACAGAGACGTGCACACACAGGCATGCACACAGGCATGCACACATGTACATGCTCACAAAGACATGCACACAGATATTAGATGAATGCTAAAAACATTCAATGCCTGAGACCCAGGAACTGCAGTTCCGTGGAGCACTGACTCTAACAGCAGCTGGCTTTACTTTTTAAATTTTTTTTTTTTTTTGAGACTAGGTCTCGCTATTGTTGCCCATGGAACCACAGGCTCTCGTTGCCTGGGGTACCACGTACCACGGACTCAAGCAATCCCCAGCCTCAGCTTCTCAGGTAGCTGGGATTACAGGCGCGTGCCACCATGCCCAGCTATTTTTTTGGAACTAGGTCTCACTACATTGCCCCAAGCGGGACTCGACCCGCTATCCCCAGTCCCCACTGCGGCTTCCTAGGCTGCCACTTACAGGCATGCGCCACCGTGCCCGGCCTGGAGCTGGTTTTAAATACAGGTCACCTGTCAAGCACCTAAGATGACGTGGCAAATGCTCAATAAGCGAGCTGCCTTTGCGATGAAAGCAGCTCACCTTCTCCAGAAGCATTGCACCATTGGAGAAATTGGTTCCCCAAAGCCCGGGCAGCTTAAACAGCCATTTCCTTCTGCTGGCTGGAGCCCAGAGGTTGCATTCCACCTTGGAGAGGCTAGTGTCACCCTCCCTCCGCTGGCAGCTGGTTAACACACACCCTTTGCTGGCATTCTGGTGGGTGTTGGCGGGGTCCTGGGGGGGGCAGCTGGGGAAGAGGGGACAGCTGGGGGGCCTGGAGACCTCGCAGCTGAGCTCAGAGCCAGTGGATGGGCCAGACTTGCTTAGGACGGCGAGTGTGCCTGGCCCTCTGTTTCTCCCTTTGCTGTTACTCCGAAGTATTGTGCCCGTTGAGCGCATCCTTTCCAGGTACCTGCGGTGGGGCTGCGCCAGGGTAGGGGGTGAGCTGAGCACAGACCTCTGCACAGAGACTCATCCTCAGAGCCCCTTTACCTACCTTTACTATTCCGCTTTGTTTCCATAGCAATCAGGAGCACAGTCTAGGGTGGTGGTTACAAGCGAGACTCTGAGCTCAGACTCACAGCTCTGCTTTCCCCAGAGGAGGGTCTGAGCCCCAGAATGGTGAGCTCTGAACCTCAGTTTTCTGTAAAATCAGATCAACAATCGCTCCCACCTTAGCCAACAAAGAATTGTGCAAAAGCTCTGCAAATTGTTTAGCAATGAAGACAGCTTCTCCGGTAGCGGCTATGCACGCCAGTCTCATTCTAACAAGGACATAGCATTGCACACTCTTTCATTCTTCTGAAAATTGCCCAATACTTGCTTGTTGTATGAAGTCAAGCCCCCGAAATTGCTAGTTTTCAGCCAGTTTTGACCTACAATGCCAATGAATTTTCATAGGGTTTGACTGATATCAGATGGAAAGGGGCAGAAGCTGCCAATCAACAAGCTACAGGGAAAAAAAACCTCTTAAAACGCAGCTTCTGTCACCCAGGTTCCTTCACCTGCTCATAGCAGTTGTCACTCAAATGCAGTTCAACAACAGGGTTTTATTAACAAGGGAATTAACCAGTAAAACAAAAAGTCCCCAAAGTCATATACTTATCTTACCCCAGTCACCATTCTCAGTCCCAAAGTTCCCAAAGACACATGTCCAAGATGGTGCCCTTTGGCCCCCCAAACCTGAGGCAGGCACTACAAAGTCCAGTCTTTCTCTGGTGTCTTCTCTTTGCTTCTTCTCCAGTGTTCCGAGCTGCTCTGCTTCTCCAAGACTCTTCAAATTTCTTCCACAATTGCTGATGCACAAATCAGCTTTCCACATCCTTGGCCATCGCCAGGTATCACTATGCCACCTTGCTGCGGTGCCACATCTCCACACTGGTCTCTCTTCTGCCAGCCACCATGGCTCCTTGCCACCTCCAGTTCTCTCTTTCAGGGGATTTCTCCTGGCCAGGCCACATGGGTCTGTTCTCTCAGTCCATCATTCTCATCTCCTTCTTTTCCTTCTTTTTTATTTTTCTCCACGCTCTTCACTTTTATCTGCCTTTTTTGGTGCTTCTCGCTTCTTCTTGCTTGTCTTTCTCTCAGACCCCACCCACCAGGGTATTTCAGCATCAATGAATTTTCAACTGTATCACTACACTGTATCACAACCTCATAGAACTAAAAGTTTCAAATGAAAAAGCTATACACGGCTCATCACTCCACTCTGGAGCTAATGGCTGGTATCTTCTTATGTCTGCATAATAAGTAATGCAACCCTGGCCACAGCAGAGTTTTAGCAAACTCTATCTGACAGAAAAAGGTGGTGTTAAGTACTCCAGGTTAATGGGCGGAGAGCATAGTCACTGGGACTCTGTGCAAGGGGTAGGTGGTGTAGCTCTCCGATTCTTGCAGGGGAGGCCAAGCCTTCATCTTGTGCCTTCCTGAGTTCCAACACAGCACGCACACTTGACCCTGACCGGGAGGGAAATGACCAACCCAGTGATTTCTTCAGATCCTTAAATGAGCTGAATTGTTGCTTTCACACCACCACTTCTTGACCACTCTGGTCATCAGCATTTCCTCAAGAACCCAATTACTTATTCAAGGGGGTCTGTGCAAAGCCGCCATCTCTTTTTACTGGCCCAGATGTTTGTCCACATAAATAGCTCCTCACTAGTTTGGAAATCAAGGCGGATCTCAGGCTGCACACACAGCCTCGTGGGGTCTGCAGTGCAGGGCAAGGGGGCTCTGAAGGTACTGCTGGTCCTATCCTGGGGCTGGGATGGCAGAGGAAGCTGGGTCTGGAGAGGCTACTTGCTCCTTCTTCAGACCCTGAGGCTGCTGAGCCTCAAGGTGCAGACACAGTGTACCAGCTGTGCACTCCTCTCCATGGACACTGTGTTCCCATGGGCACTGTCTGCCAAGAACACCAGGTCAGGAGCTGAGCCAGGACCCAAACTGACCCTGCTGTGCTTTGAGTCACTGACTCTGAACAACGCACAGTCCTCTCTTTTATAGTTTCCAAAAGAAAAGCCTGAAGGATTTGAGCCAGGAGATCTCTAAGTTTCCTTCTGTTGTCTCTTCGAAGTTTGTTATGCCCCAAATGGAAACCCTTTCTCTTTTGATTCAGTCAACTTATGAACTAGGATGCATCAAGGATCCTTAGGGACATGGAAGAATAAGAAATCCAGGTGTGACTTTTGTTCTTGAAGAGCACTTTGGAGAGAGTGAAGAAGTAAGTCAGTTGTACAGCAGCTGTCTGACAAAGGACACTTACCCACAAATATAAAGAACCCCAACATATAAGCAAGAGCGTGGGTCAGACAAACGAAAGCAGAAGAGCACAATGTTGTCATTGGAAAGGATATAGTCATAATTGATAAAGGTGTGACATACAAATTAAAACTCAGAGATGCCTCTAGACACACACTAGAATATCAAATATTAAGGAGACTGGTGAAGTCAAGACTTGAAGATGTGAGGCAATCAGAACTCCATTATTTGTTGCATAAAATATGCAGTCATTTTGGAAAATGGTTTGGCATTTTCTAGGAAAGCTCAACATATATTTAATTTATGACTTAATCACTTTACTCCTCAGTCAAATACTCAACAAAAATACATAACTATGTCTCTTATGTGCTTGTGCAAGAAAGCAACACTATTCCAATGTAGCTAAAAACTGGAAACAGCCCAATTTCCATCAACTAAAGAATGAATAAACACATGGGGCATATTTAGATGATGGAATTCTAAACAACGGAAATGAATAAACTACTGGTAAACATAATAATGTGGATAACTTTCAAAATTCAACCTTGGGCAAAACCAGACGCAAACAAGCACCTATTGTATTATTTCACTTTTGTTAAGCTCATGGATAGACAAAGTGAACATCTGCTATTAGAAGCCAGGGAAATGGTTTCCCTGAGGGGGAGGCAGCAATTCAACAGGGATTTTTGCAGCTCTGGGTACTCATAATATTTCATTTCTTAATTTGAATATTTACTGCAGAAATGTGTTCAGTTCGTGAAAATTTACTGAGTTTAGATTTATGTGTAATTGCGTATATATGTAGCACAAATAAAAAGTCTGATAAGATAAAAGAATGAACTTTCATAATACCTTGGGATTTTTTACCTAATACTACAACCAGAGGTTTTAAAAGGAAATAATAATTCCAGCTTCTGTTGATGATCCTCTTGTCCAGTTCTTCTGTGCTGTACCATCCAGCATTTAATAATGTGGTTTTTATTTTCTTGATTCCTGATTATTTCATTGCATTAATTTTCTGCCAGCTACATCATGAATTCCTGGTTACTCTGTAAACCTCTAGATTCACACAAAAAGTAAAAAGTATCCAACCTCCCACTTATTCCTCGGATCCCATTTCTCAGTTGGCCAGTATTCCCAAGTCGCCTTACTGACTTCAACCCACACCTTTACTATACTCACCTGTGTTTACAAGCCTGAACTTGCCACTTATAATATGCAAAATAATCTGACCCTGCCACAGTGGCTCAGAGCAGGCTTCAAAAAAAGAAGGAATCATCCAGGAATTGAGTTCAAAAGAGTAGAACTTGGCCAGGTGAGAGGGTTAAAATCTTTTCAGGTTGAAGGCACAGCAACTGTGAAAACTGCAGAAACTTTAAACGGCACCATCCCTGTACATGTTGGTGCACATGTGTGCAGGTATGTAATGGTGAGGATAGAAGAGAGGGCTACAATGGTAGTGGATATTTCTGGATTCTAAGTGAGGGGACAGGTGAAAAGTGAGCCGTGACAATGTTGGACACTATTACAGGAAGGGAGGGGCTAAATGAGGCATCTTGGATGCTAATACGGGGCGCTTGGAGAGCTTGGAGTTAGCGGTTCAGCCGGCTAATTATGGACAGGAGCCAACTTTGATTGGGCTGGACGGTATCATTTGACTTACAATGATTGGAACAAAGTCACACCCTCTTCCTTTGCGCTGTGTGTGGAGGGGTTGGTGCACAACAGTAGCAGCATGAGTTCCTGCTAGCGACCCTAAGTCACAGTGTTGACCTTGCTACACCAGCACAGATGATGAGGAGGTCTAAGAGGACGGTAGAGATGATGTTGTTGTGTGAGAGGAACATCACTTTTACACAGTCTCAGTCACTCTGTGCATTGGGGATAGCTGATTCACCTTAAAAGGCACAGTAGCATCCATGAGGCTTTACTGAAGCCAATGGTGGTGTTGTGTGAGCCTGGAGGGTTTCCTGAACCCATCTACAGACCTGTGGGAATTGACTTACAGGAGACAACATAATCGATGCAACTGGACCCCAAAAGACAGAACAGGGGTGGGGCTGAGGTGAACTCTACCAGCCTTGGGCAACCAGTATTTCTCCAACATGTAGTTTAGGGTTAGGGGAATAAGTAACACCCTCTCATGCCCTTTTGAGTTTGGAAATCCATCGGCAGAAAACCCCAGGAGGCAAATGAACAGAAATGGCCATGTTACCATTATTGCTAAGACATGATCTGTGGGACACCAAAAATAGATGACATATGCCTTAGATAAAGGAACACCTTTATCTATTCTCGCCCACCTCTGGCAACCCAGAGATGGCTTCAGCAAGTCTCTTATCTGTGACAGCAGCTCCCTAACCTCCTAGGAATGTCCCACATGTCTCTGAAAGATAAAGGTGTTTACCCCCACAGGTGTTTTCCTGCTAGGTAATGAGATCCCCCATCCTCCCAGCCCACATGTACACACCACGGGATCCTGGGTTTTTTCCTTCATTGCTGCTGCACTGTAACCATTCCTTTACCAGGATATTTCAGGGGACCTGGAACTCCTAATAAGTGGTTCAGTACTTGTTCACTGAGTCCCGATCTGTGACTCGAGTTCTCTGTCTTAGATTGTTATCAATCTCTTCAGTCTGTTCTTCCCACCCGCAGCTGCCAGCAACCATTCCTGAATTAGATGACGTCACCACCTCACAGACCTGACTTCAGGGCCCCCCCTGGGATGACTTGCTCCTGAATGTTCACGTCTACCAACAACTGTGACAGAGAGAAGCAGGCTGAGCCCCTCCACACACATTGATCAGGTCACCATCCTGTCCCTGGGAGGAGAGACAGGGGTATTGCTTTGGTGGCACTCTCACCCCAGGGACCTCAAAGACGGCGGAACTGCCCTGTGCTGACGTTAGGCTGTGATGGGGTCACCTTTTTTGGACCGTGGACAGTGTGCTGGCAGAGAGCGCTTTTCCCCTATAAGGAACTGAAGCTCTCGCTGTAAATCCTGGGAAGACGCTGCTGCTGACAGAGAACCAAGGACCAGGGGAAGGCTCACAGCACCACACCCCTCTGACCAGAGTCGTGCTGCGAACACGGGAGTGCTTGTGCGGTGGACATCGGTGGAGGCATGTATGTGGAGGCCGCCGCCAGAGAGGAGGGAAGGTGATCTGCACAGACCCCAGGAGGAGCAGGAGCCACACGAGAGGCACCACCAGCCTTGCACAGATGCTTCCTGGCCCTGCGTGGCGCCATCTTGTTGCACGTCTGACTGCAGCCCCTTCTCAACCTGCCCTGGGCTCCATGGCGTCGGGAAAGAACATGGTGAGCTCCCGTGAGGCCAGGGAGGACAGAGAGTAGTCACTGCTCGCCACCCCTGTTCTCAGGGGAGAGAGCATCTCGTTGGCCATCAGGGGCGGAGGCAGCAGCAGGGAGGGTGCTACAGGAACCCGGGGGAGGATTCCCCTTCTAAGCCCCATCTCAGAATCAGCCAGGGACGCCTGGCAAAGGCTGAACATCATGTCAGTGGGACTCCCGCTCCCACCCATCGCTGGGCTGTAAAGGGAAACGAGGGGTTGTTTTGCAGCCACAAGTCAACAGATACAGGAGCTGTTCCCCCAGGGGCCTGAGAGCCAAATCCTGCCTTCGCTGTGCTCCAGCCCTCAGGGACCTGGGGGACCTCCATCCCTCCCTGGGACCTGACTGGGGAGAATCAACTTAGGCTGATAAAAGCATATCCTTCCACTGGCAGCCAACTAAAGGGGCAGGGACTACCCTCTGAGGGAGGCTGGGAGCACGGAGGGCAGGACCCAGCTAGGGCCTCTGAGCACCCCTCCAGCTGCGGGGAGGTGAGGGCCCCTAACCCGAGCCAGCTCCCCACCTCGCACCAAAACTTGGCCGCAGAACTGGGGTGTTGAGTCCATCAGTATCTCAACCTGCCTCAGACGGTATAAGCCTTTGCTTACACCACCTTCTGAGCCGTGCTATCAGGACCACCTGTGAGGTTGACGCAAGCAGGGCCCTCGCTACACAGCCATGTTCTTATCCATCCTTGGCTTCCACGCATCTGTGTAGCAGTGCTTTCGTAAGCACGTGACCACGTTTCATTGGCAGGTAAGGGTTCCCATCGGTCAGGGTGATTGCAGTGTGGACACCTCTGATGCTCAACCGATTTACTCAGAATAAGGAATCACTACTCAGCAAACAGGACCTGTTAGCATCATCCGGGCTTCCTGGTTTTCATTTCCTTCTGACTTCAGACTTACCTGGGGGATCCCCTGTCAGGCACTTGGCAAGGCTTTGTGGAGAGGGCCTTTCCAGATTATTCTTTAAGGACAGTCGAGAGTCAACTCTGCAGGTAGAAGCAAGGAGCGTTACAAACTGAGTGCCACAAAAGCTCACAATAAGCTGGGATGTTGGGGGGACATATGGCGACAGCCGTTGTGTGCAAATGGGGAGCATGGGGAGCTGGGATTCAGGAGAGGGGAGAGTTTATACAGGGTGATTTTCTAGAAGATCAAACCTGACATATTCTTAGGGCCTGGGTAAAAAATGCAAAACAGCCATCTCTTTTAAGAACCATCCTTGAAATTGCAATAAATTCTTCTTGACAGGAACTCAGTCAAGTCCAGCATGTAATCTCCTGCTGTCAAGAAGAGTAATGCCAAGTGGTGTATGTTCTTCTAGCATTAAAGCAAAAGAGGAGACTGCTGGCCTGAGAAGATAGAATTTAATTTGCCCAAACTGCTTTACAAAACTTAGTTTTCTCACCTTCTGGGATCTCCCTGTTATCAGTCTTGTGAAAAATGAATATTTTTAAGGAGATCCTCTTTGGCCAATTCCTTCTCAGGACACAACTCTGTGGAGGAGGAAGTGGAGGAGAAGCTCCTGCACTTAGATAAACTGAAGCTTTAGCCCAGCACCACTGGTTCTTACCAGTTACCTGTCTTGAGCAAGTACTTTTCCAATATCCAGACCTCAGTAATCTCACCTGTAAATTGGTTGAGTTGGGGCATCTATGTCAGGACCTTATTTGAAGGACAGGTAATACTCAGCATCTTCAGTGCTTATATTCCAATTGGTCACTCAGAAGGTGCTCAGTAACCATGACCTGCTTTGTCCCGGTCATCCCCACCAACATGTTTCTCACTGGCATCTTTATTCTCCACCACCTTTAGGTTTGACAGCTATTTGTGTGTGTGTTTTCCCCCCTGGTCTAGTTCCCTAACTCAGTGCTGTAGTCTAGGGAGTTGCAGTTAGATTTGGGGGACCATGACGGAGAGGGAGTGGGAGTGGGAGGAAATGGGATTGAACCTTAAAGGGGATTGTTTCCACCTTCTGCTATTTTATCCTGAGTTGTTATGCTGTGTGTGCATGTGTGTGTGCATGTGCACACATGCATGCTAACTATATGTTAGAGACTATTATACTGCAAGTGTTCCCACAGCATCTGTAGCAAGTTGCCAGGTGGCACCCCTGGCAGCACACAAATAAACCAACTCTCCATCATCTGAATAGAAAATACCCCTTTTAGGCTGTGGATCTTCCAGCCACGACTCATTTATCAACTCTTTGCAGTCAAAGCCCCTTTTCTCAAGAGACACTTCATGTTGCTGTCTTCTCTTGTCACTTGTCTTTTCCTTTCACTGCTTTCCAACCGGTTCTGCCTCCCACCTACATGGTCTTCAGATCAACAGTGGCCTCCATCTCAGGAGGTTTTTCTGCTGTTGAGTCATGTCTGCTTTGTGTATACGTTAGATGTTAACCCTTCAGCAGATGCTCAATTTGCAAATATTTCCCATACGTTGACTTCATTCTATGGACAGTTTCCATTGCTGTGCAGAAGCTCTTTGAGTTGGTGGAGTCTTATTGACTTTTGCTTCTCCTGTCTGCTTTCGGTGTCAGTTTTAAAAACTCATTATGAATCTTTTGTGGTCTCATGCAAATTTAAGGGTTATTTGTTCTAGGCTTATGAAAAATGTCATTGGAATATTGATAAGGATTGCATTTGATGATATGCTGCATAGGGTGGCATAGATGTTGTGATAATATTTTTTCTGACCCATAATCATGAACTTTTACTCTGCTTATTCCTGACTTCTTTAATTTCTTTCCTTCTTTCCCTGATGTCCTCTACTTTCCTGTGTATATGTCCGTTTTCATGCCCCTAGTTAAACTAATTTCTAAATATCTTATGGTTTCTGATGCAATTATAAAAGGTTTTGTTTTCTTAATTTCTCTTCCGGGGAGAAGAGAATCCTAGCCTTCATTTCATCAGCTGTGAGTGGATCGTCACAGTAGAAACATGAAATTTCCACTGTAAGTAGTAGCACTTGAGGTCCCTAATTTATGCACAACAAGGGAACATCTGAATCACACTGGAGAACCTGCCAGTCTTATTTGCCACAGTTTTCCTGCTTGATAAGATTCAGAACACATCCAAGTTGAAACTCTACTTCAAAGGGACACAGACTAGAAAACACAGACCACATAACACAATACACAATACAACATAACACATAACAAAAGAAGGTTCTATTAAAAGTCAGGTGTTCAACGAGTGTCACACATGTGAATGCCACTCTTGAAGCAGTAAACCCATCAATGGTGGAATCATTCAGCTGCTTAGGGAATGACAGGGTGTCTTTCAGGAGTTCTGTAATCCCATATCTCTAAACTGAGGACCGCAGCACCCTGACGAGACATGGAATCAATTGAACAGATATTCAGTGGATACTCATACCTTATATGTCTTACACATCAAACACAGAGTAAGACTGAGCTTCCTGGTAAGCATTGTGTGGGAAGAGGGTGAAAGCATTGCTTCAAGCATGCATATTTGTGTGCCAGTATGCATTAGTGTACCATCCTGCAGGTGGGAACATCTTTTACCAAGTGTAAAATCTTTTCTGTGATGCACAGTTTGAGGCTCTGTGACACATGCTATGATAGAGGCGGTGCTGCAGTTGAAGCCATGACCCCAACGTGGGTTGTGTATTTGTTTATAAAATTTAGGCATTGCCACTAACTGTGTCTGAAAAACACAGAAGCTGAAACCAGATAAGGGTCCTTCATTTACTTTGTTGCAAATCCAGGATGGGGAAGAGAAAATGAATCATCAAGAAAGTGTGTAGAGGTAAATTGGAGCCTCTGGATTTCAGGAGGGGGAAAAAAAGATATTAAATAAAGGAGCAGAGACTGCGAAACACAGATTTTTGAGAAAGGAGAGACAGGAGAATAGTAGGCTGGCAAAGAGGAGCCCAAGTACCAGGCTGGGCGAAAGCCCCCCGGAAGTGAGTTGATAGTGGTGAGGAACCAGGGTGGGAGAGTGACTGGCAGAGGAGTTGCTGGTGCGGAGAATGTGGTGCCACAGCAAGGTGGTGTGGAAAGCTGTCACCTGGAGATGGCCAGGGAGTTGGAAAGCTGATTTTTGCATCAGCATGTGTTGAAAAGTTTTTGAAGAACCTTGGAGGAGCCACAGCTGGAACACTAGAGAGAGAAGCAGTAAAGAGAAGATGCTGGAGAAAGACTGGACTTTGCAGAGTGCCTGCCTCAGGTTTGGAGGGGCAAAGGGCACCATCTTGGACATGTCTTTGGGACCTTTGGGACTGAAAATGGTGACTGGTGACAGATAACTGCCTCTAGTGGCTTTAGGAGTTTTTTATTTTCCCTGTTAAATCTCCTGGTAAATAAAACCCTGCTGTTCAAATAGAATTTGACTGGCAACTGCTACGTGTGGATGGCACGAACCTGAGAGAACCTGGGCAGCAGAAACCGCATTTTAGAAGTGCTGCCTTTTTGACCCAATAGCACAGTGACTGGGAAAGGGCTGTGATAACTCCGAAGATCCATTCAGCTCTCAGTCAACAACTTTGGAATTCTCAGCACTGAGGAAGGAAACAAATGCAAGTTCTTCCAGATGGCAGAGGTGGCATGGCACCTGGCATGGCAGGGCCTGTGGGGAAGACATGAACCACTGCCTGACATAATCACATTGCAGGACAGCATCTTTTAGCTCCAGCGAGGAGCTGCCAGAGAAGAGACACCCAGCCACTCCTCTTCTGCCGTAATAACCAAGTGCCTCAGGGTTTCTCATAGCTCCAATGAATCTAAGTGCCCAAACTATTTGAATTTCTAAAGAGAGGAGCCTTGTCCTCAGTCAGCTTCTTCCCCTCCCTTCTTCCCAAGGGCCCTCATTTGTGTCAATAAAATTCTCGGTAGTAGACCCCCTCCCACTGACAATATTTTCAGCAATGTTTGGTGCCAACTGTGGGGTTAGAATGCAGCAAAACACAGAGTACATCTGACCACAGAACCCTGGCACAGCTCTTAGAAATTCCAAAACAACTTCTGGAAAAAAAGGAATTCGGGTTTTTCCTTCTTAAAGTGTTGCTACTTGGTGAGAAGTGCTGTGAGCAATGTGTTTTATAAACAATTGGCTTCTTGGGAGTGAAGTGATAGAAACCGGAACAATCTGGCTAAATCATTAACTCCGAGCATGTTCAGCTCAAAAACAAAATAGTCTGACTTAAAAATAAACTGGTTTTATTGAGCCCAAGGTATGTAGTAGACATTGTGGTAAGTGCTAGGGGTTGGCTGAAAAGCCTTTGCTCATTCCTTTGACATGAAGCTCAAGGAGAACAATTTAACAGCAGAACGAGACTGTACACACACGAAAGCAAGACGGGCCATGGGAAGGATTTCTCTTTTCTAGATCAAGAAACTTTTCAGATATGATGAAAATGCTGGACAAGTTCACTGTAACACACACACATCACACAGATGCATTTGCTTACGGTTTAATCTGTCCACATTTTGAGCTTCCAATGATGTTTTAGAACAATTCAGCAGGACTTCCGTGGAAAAATAAGAATAAGTTCCTAGCAGAAGCTTTCTTACCCAGATTCCTCTTCACCAACTCATTTGCTCACCCTCTGTTCATTTCATTTGTAAAAGATGCCATGGACACCAGATATGTTGAGTGTCCTCTCTGGCCACGGGCTACCCTCTGTAGGTATTTCTGCTCCTGTCATTCAGGGTGACACTGACCAAGCCTTGGAGATGCCTGATCCTAGCTTAACTATGTGATCCTTGCCAGGCACCATAGATTGAGCAACTTAAACATAAAAAATTTTTTCTTGGTTCTCAAGATTCATAATTGAAGACTGAATTTCCTGACAGTTGGGTGTTGATTGAAAGAGAGGAGTCTCTGGAGTCTCTCTGTAGAAGAAAACTAATCATTTCAGGTCAGATTCCTACCCTTGTAACTTCATTTAAACGTTCGAACGTCCTAGTGCAGAAACACTAATTCCAAGGGATAGATGCACTTTTCTGTCCATTGCGGCACTAGTTACAGCAGTCAAGCTACAGAAACATGTCAGGTGCCCAAAGACAGACGAGAGGGTAGAGATGATGTGTATATCACACCATGGAATACTACTCGGCCATAAAAAAGATGCAATCTAACCATTTGCTGAGTGTATGGAACTGGAGGAGATGGTGCTGATGAAATATGCCCGAAGGAAAAAGAGAAATACAGCTGATTTCACTCATATGTGGAATTTAAAGAAACAAAACAAAAGAACTAAACAAAACTAAACCTAAACAGAACCCAGAAATATTACTACAGAATTGAAGCTACTAATGGGTGAAGGTGACATGGAGAGGAGAGAAGCTGATGGTCTGGAGTAAAGGACTGTGGGTGCTTTGCTGGTGGGCTTGGGGTAGGGGTGTACATGTAAGGAGGTGTGAACCTCTTCTCCTGAATCTTTTCTAGTGTTGTCAACCTGTGTTGCCTCAAGACATTTTTATTAATGAATTAACTTTAAAAAACTTAATGGCTTCCTTTGAGGTCCCATGAACAATACAGCTGCCCTGGAGGCGAAGCCTTCAACAGATGAACATGGGAGGTCATAACATTCAATCCCAAATCACATTTGTACTGGCTTTTAGGCAATTTGCTAAATAGAATATGAATTAGGGTAAAACTAGAAACATGGATCCCCAGAGATGCCCACATCCTGATCCCTAGGATCTGTGAAAAGGTTAGATTATAAAACGTGAGGGAATTAGGATTATAGGTGGAATTAAGGTTATTATCAGAGACCTTTAAATTTGGGAGATTATCCTTGATTATCCAGAAGGAATCAATGTAATCCCCGTGGGTTCTTAAAAGTAGAAGAGTTTGGCAGAAGTAAGAGAAATGAAGCTGGGCACGGTGGCTCGTGCCTGTAAGCTTCAGCCTATGAAGCGGCTGGGGCTAGGGATCGCTGTTCGAGTCCCACTCGGGGCAACACAGCAAGACCTAGTCCCAAAAAATAGCTGGGTGCGGTGGCACGTGCCTGTAATCCCACTACCTGGGAAGCTGAAGCTGGGAATTTCTTGAGTCCGTGGTATCCCGGGTAACGTGAGCCTGCAGTTCCATGGGTCGAGACCTAGTCTCAGAAAAAAAAAAAAAAGTAGGAGAAATGGCAGAATGAAAAGGAATGACTTGGCGTTTCTGGCTTTAAAGAAAGATGAAATGAGATCTGCAGCAAGGAAAGCTGACAAGAAATGGATCTTCCCCAAGGTAGAGACCATGTTGGATTTCTAACCTACCAAACTACAATAGAGGCGACTTGAGTTCCTTTAAGGTATCTGTTACAACAGCAACAACAAAAATAACTGAAATAAACCTAAAGGTTTTTGTTCTGTGAAAACTAGAGTAATGCTCTGAAAAGATTGGATAGCAGGCTGAGACAAAGTAAAGCACAGTTGTCACAGTAGGGGTGGGAAAGACTCATTTCAAACATCGGTGGAAAGAAAATTATAAAATCTTAAGCTATCTTAGTTACTACCAGTATCTAGACCTTGAAGAAGCAAAATTAGAGTCCTGCAGATGCCTTGGAGGTAAGATTTATCAAAGAAAAAAAATCAATAACCTATTCCATCTTAGCCCTATCTAAAAATATTGGCGAATGAATGTATACATGCAGTTTAGGTCAGATTAAATGTATAGGGAAATATATTCAGCTGAATGCATCCGTGTGTGATTCTGCAACAGACTTTATCTATATCACCCTGACCTTCCCAACTGGCTTGCTGAGAAAGACTTTCCTCTAGTTATATTTTTTATGTGTATTAAAGTTTTATGAAAGAGGCTTTCAAATATATAAATAGAGTACAATAAACCCCATGTACCTATTCTGCTATTCTTATCTCATCTCTCTCCCTACCACAGTTTTTTTGTGGAGTATTGTCTTGTTCTTTTTATTTTGAACTAATTTTGCATACACAGAAGAGTTACAGAAAATGTCGAGAGAGTTCTGTGTACCCCTCATTCATCTCATGCTACAGTTAGCTTTGCACATAGCCACAGGCAGTGATCAAACCCACTGATGTGTAGTTTGGGGTGAGACTGTCTGTTATTTTTGTTCCTCAGTAAATGTCGTTTTCTCTCTGGCTACCTTCAAGATATTCTTGTTATGTTTGGTTGTTAGTAGTTTGCATGTGTCTAGGTTTGTGGATTGGGGTTTTGTTTTGTCCCCAGGTATTTGTCTTGGTTGGGGTTCTCTAGATTGGGTCTAACCTTTTATATGTTTTTCCTCTCGTTGCATTTTCTTCTCCAGGAATGGACAACACCAACGTAAGGAAACCATGGGGTCACACAACCCTCATCCTCTGTAGACTGAGCTGGTTTGTATCTCTTTGGCGAGTGACAGTTTATGATTCAGTAATTCCAGCAGCTACTTAGTACAGAGCTTCAAAACAGGCTGAGCACCAGAGGTATAGGAGAAAATGATACGGGGATCTCTCCTGGACCAATGTGTCTCTGAGAAGTGAAGAGTAAGTTAAGATGAGTGTGTCCCAAGGACCAACAGGAAGGCAGAGGCCCTGGCCAGACAGGGGAGAGTGAAGAATCCAGGATGTACCAAATGTCTTATGAGCTCTGGAGTCCTAGAAAGGCAGGAGTAGGTTCCTGCGTTTCTCTTGCTGCTACAAACCTATACCCTGGTTTTTCCCAGTCCAAAGATACATCAAGAGAGGGTTAGTGATCAAGCAAGCAAAGACAAACTTGTTGAAGGCTTAGGTTATCTCAGGAAACAGGAATGGGTGATTCTACCCAAACTTTAAGATCTTTTTTTCTGCCTAAAATTATTTTAATGACATTTTTTCTTCTGAATGCAGAGACAAGAATCCTTACCCGAGTATGACCCAGGGAAAGCAGTCCAGTGAAATAGAACCCTCTCTGGCTAAAGGTGAGTGGTGTCCAACACTTATTAGCCTGTGTTCTCCTTTGAAAACATACTAAAGTGAAAATAATGGAATTTTTTGAAGAGTATAAGTTTATAAAGGGCAAAGAGAATTTGAAAGAGGAGAGTTTTGTTTTAGAAGATGGGAAGGAAAGAAAATAAGAGCCACCAAAATATTGGATCTTAGCATAATCCATAAAAGAAAAAAAAAGATAGCCGTGAACTCTGAAGATGTTTGCTCAATGACTGCAAAGATAAACCACAGACTAACAGAAATACTTATGAGTCACAGAGCTGATGATGCATTTGCTTTCAGGCTATAAAAAAAAAAAACACAGCTCAAAATTATTTTAGGAAGAAGACCTGAAAATATGCTATTTCTAAAAAGAGATATAGAAGACATGTATTTCAAAAAATACTAAATATGATTTATACAGCTTCCGGGAAATGTAAATTAAAGCACAGGGAGATCCTACTATCTAAAATTAAAATAGTGGAAAATTTTAAGAGCTAAGATGACACCAAACAAAGAAACAAAAACAACCTGAGTCAGCCCCAATGGCCAAAGCTGCAATAACATGGGCACACGAGAAGTAACAATATTATTGAGAGCAGCAAAACCTAAGGGTATCCAGACACCCCAAATGTTAAGGGGGAAAACCTAGTTGACACTAAATATCCATGCCAAAAAAAAAAAAAGTCAGCATGCTCAGAGGTTTTTATTTTATTTTAATAAGCAGAATCCAATAAACCTTAAACTAATCTTAGAGTAGCCAATACAAAATAATGTCACTGACTTATTATATTCTTTGGTAAACTATATAAGATTTGTCTAACAATTCAAGCGTGGCTAGTACAGTAAGTAAGTGACCACACAATAAGTAAATTATAAGGACATTCTGCTAGGAGGAAAGACTAGAATAGTAACTTAAAATTTAAGAAGGCAGAAAAGAAGAGCAAAAGAGTTATGGTGGAACAAGCACTTATGGATGCTTGACTCTGAAAAGGCAAAAAGGCACACAACAGCGGACTGGGAAGACATTGTATCTTGACCACAGTAATGCTCCTGTAACTGCAGACATCTTTCAGAACTCATGAAGCTGCATTTATAAAGGGTGCACTTTATTATTGGAAATGAACCCTCAGTAAATGGATTTTAAAAGAAAATAGCTGGTATAACTCAGTAGACAATAAGGCAAGAAAATCAACTAAAGCTGTAAAGATCCATCTTATGAAATAGAGGTTTTATTTCACCGTAAAGATGAAGTATTTATAAGCAAACATGCTTATAATCATGCACTCAAGACATCGAAAGCCATCGTAATTAGCAGAGTTAGACAGAAAGGTGTGCAAATCCATGGTGGTTATGGCAAGTAGCAATAGACACTCATTAGCAGTACAGCAAGTAAGGAGGACAGTGAGGATATGAAAGATTTGGTGAGGAGGAGAAGGACACCCTGGTAGCTCACATATATGCTACATCCAACAAGCATACAAGACATGTGCTGAAAGTAGATGCAGGTAGAATGAACACCAATATTTTTATTTTTTTTAATGTTTTTAATTTTTTTAATAATTAAACAAATTTTTGTGGGAAGAAAACAAGTTACATACATAGGTTTACACATTGCAATATCATAATTACAAAATTATAACCATGCAAAATAATATATTATTTACACCAATATTTTTAAATAAAGCAAATCTAAAAAGTTGCCAAGGAGTCAAATTCAACAGAATAGGCTCTGACCAGTGTAAACTTAAGCTGGAATGAATAACTTGAGGGTAATAAGAAAATAACCTTCTGTTTGAAAAAAGAGATGGATGCTTTTGAATAGGTCATATTCAAAAAGGAATTGCAGTGAGGATTTTTTAAATATTTTAAAGGAAATGATAATAAAAACACATCGTGACATCTCTAGCATGGAGATAAGCTATTTTAGAGGGAAAAGTATAGTCTATCAGGAAAAAAGATAATATGTTCAAAGTCAATGGTCTTAAGCATCAATCCTAAGTGTTCTTTAAAACACACAGTTAATTAAATGCAAGAAAGAACAGAGCACAGATAAGAGCAGAAATCAATGAAATAGAGAACATACAAATGAGAACATCACCCAGGTCAAAGCCTGTTCTTTGAAAAGACCAATAAAACCGATAAACTCCTAGTGGAAATGTAAGATGGAAAGGGAAAAGGTCAAATGACCAATGCCATAGACAAGGGAACAGAAGTAGAAAAATCTAGCAAAGAAAGGAGTGTATGACCCATCAGCGGGCCCCTGGGGGAGGAGGTGGGCCACCACACAGTGGGGGCTACAACCTGTTTGTTGTCTTCCCCTCCTGGGTGACACACTTGTCAAGTTGATTGAATTTCACACTTGAAAGTCACTTTTTCGTTTCCTGTTTTTTAACAATAACTACACAAATATGACCACTGTTCTATGAAAGTCTTTTTTTTTTTTTTTTTTTTTTTGCTGGGTTCTGTCTCAGCACAGTTACCTTTAGAGAATAAGAATAGGATTAGGAAGACAAGGACAACTGCTACTACTCAATGATTGGTTGTGAATGCAGAGAAGTCAAAGGACCTCCTCGTGCAATGTTCGAGTTAGTACGTTAATAAAACGAGACTGCCAGATCCATGGTCAATATAACAACATCAAGCGTATGTCTAGTTACCAAGAGTAAACAGAAAAGGAAATCCAAGAGATGAGACTATTTACAGTCACATGTGGTAAACTCCATACCTAGCAACCAACAGAGCTGACACATCCCTGTGGAGTGGCCACTGAACATTGATACCAGTTTCTAAGCATAATTATTATGGGATTGTAATGATGGGATAGGGGGATTTTGATGACACACAGGTCTGGGAAGAGAGTTACAATCCTATACCCAGTAATAGGAAGTAAGAATGAAGATTAAAATAGACCAAGAAGTGACACTATATTCATTTATTTAGAGATAGAAAGGCAGATACAAACTAGCCATGGTATGCTTAAGTGATGTGCATGCATAGTGTTGACAAAAATCAAATAACTTTAAACTGAGCGTGCAGAGTTTGGAGTCAGTCCTGAGTTTGATCTCTGTCTCTTCTATCTTCTGTGCAAATTTGGCAAGTTGACACAATATTCCCAAAGCTGGAATTTTTTATCTTTAAAGTAGGAATAATAGCACCTCACTCATCAGGCAGCCATTAGGATTGAAGTAGACAAAAGTATAGTTGTGGAGAACAAATCCTTTAAACTGAAAATGATTATGACAACAATGGATGAAAATACTGTAGCTAATTCTTCCTACTAAGGGTAGACAGAGACGAGTGAAGGCAGAGGACATGATTCAGATAGGTGGAGGAAGAGTCTCTATCAAAGACAATTCCTTTTCTAGAGCAGGAGGTGGGGACAGAGATGGAGAGACAGAGATGCAGAATAAATAGCTCTTCATTCATCAGATAATTTCAAGGAGTTGTGGTCAACTGTCACTTTACTTGGTTCTCCAGGATTAATGCATGTAGGTCCAAACTCTGTCACCCACTAATAAATATTGAGGTTCCTTGAGTGCCTTCCCCAATGTCAACTCACAACATGCCATATTTATCACTCACCAAACATCTTCTTGCAACTATAGTCCCACTGTCAACCTGGTGCGCCCACCTCCTCCAAAACCCATATTACAAATGGTCTCATGAAACTGTTTGTCAGGAAAATCTGTGGAAAACCTTTGAAATGAACAGAAAATATTCTCAGGTGGCCAGCCTACTAAATTATCTCTGGCTTTCTTTGTTGTTGAACTATTTTACAACTCTAAAAACCATGGAAATGAATGGCAATGCAAACTGTTCTCCCTCAGAGAAGAATAAATGAATTGTGTCCACTGAGATATAGTTGATTATTGGTCTGTGGGTTCTAACTAGTCTTCATCTAGGAAGCAAATTTAGCTTTTCTGACTGCCTCATGGCAGTAACTTTGAAATGTTTGTTGATTGAATGCATGATTGATAGCTTAAAATGTAAACTCTAAGAACCCACTAAGTAGTGTTGATGTTTCTGATAGGTAAGAAATCTGTCTAGTATCTGGGTCCTTCAGCCTCCTGGGTTTCAGCTCCCACTAGTGTTCACTGCTCTGCAATCTCTCATGAAGTTACTCTCACTTATGCTGCTTTCTGTTGAAGGTAATAATGGATGGGGCCTTTGACTGATGGAGCCAAGGTTTCAGACAACTGAAAGAGGAAGTGCGATTAGTCACAAGAGGTCTGCCTCAGTGTGGCAGCCATAAACAACTACAGAAAAGAAAGCAAGAAAGGCAGGGAGGCAGAGAGAAAGGATGCAGGTTGATGTAGACTTCAACCAAGATTTGCACCATTTTTTAAAAAATCCAATAGCAAATTACTCAGCAATTAAAAAAAAAAAAGATGAAGTCCTGTCATTTGCAGCAATGTGGATAACACTGAAGAGGGTGACATCACATGAAATAATGTCAGAAGGAAAAAAGACAGAGACTGTATGATTTCGCTCATATGTAGACTATAAACCACAAGCAAAAAAACGATCAGGTGAATTTATAACAACATGAATGTACTTAGAAGAAATCATATTAGCAGAAACAAGTCATAAAGAAAAAGACAGAAACCAAATGGTTTCACTAATATATGGGATACAGTGAAAAAATAAACAAAGGACTTGAGGACAAGTCAAAACAAGCTAAGCACCAAACTGAAGTGCACAACTCTGAGCAGGAGGGAAAAGGGGGGGAAGGGAAGGGAGGGTGGGGGGGGTAAACCCCTGGAATTACAATGTTGTGAAATTTATATATAAATAAATTAAATTTTTTTAATTAAAAAATAACAGGCAAAATGACACTAAACCAAACCAGAAGTCTGATTTAAACTAACAGGGAACCCAAAAGGGGGAATGAGGACTGAAGGCCAACATCTTCCCCCAAATGGTTTACAAAGTGTTCGCTGATAGAAACACCCCTAAATGGACAAGGCCCGGCCATTCCAGGTGCTACCACTTTGGATGGCGTAAACTGTGACCGGTAAGAAACCCAGGGCCCAATTCAGACGTCAGGTGAGTACTGTCACCTGTGATCAAGCCGAGGGAAGGTCAGTTCAACCAACTTGCTCTTCAAAACTGTGACTGAACTCCAGGGGTGCCAGGGGCCCCCCATGTCCTCCCATGTTTGTCCTTAGCTAAGTGTGATTCGCCCTACAAGAGGACATTCTCCTGTCCTCTTTAGCTGAGCAACAGGACAGACACTCAGGACACTTAGCACAAGTCTGACACCCACCACCGTCACTAGCAGTAAGAGGGCCAGAGAGTTCCCGTCTGGTGGACCCCGGCGTGGGCAGGCTGACCTCTCACTATTCAGTGGGCTTCCTTGGCCCAGCGCCCCACAATTTGGATGAACCCCTAGGGTCCACATTTCGAAAATAAGGTTCCGGAATGAAAGTTCGGCGTGTTCTGGGCGCGCCCCCACCCCACGGAGTTCCTAGAACATTCGTGGCTCCTAGGACGGGGAAATCGTCCGCTCTGAGCCTTCCCAACCATCACAAAGTCCTAGAGAGAGCTGAGCTGAGTCCTGCAAGGGCGAATAAGATGCCACCTCTGAAACAGGGCTCATCTCTTGCATTCTATTCCTTTTGTCCTTGGAGCCCCTTAGGTTTTGGGACTGCGAAGATAAGGTCTCCACACTGAGGATCATTCCCAGTCCCCCCAAGGACATCTGTCCTGGGGACCACGCAGGCGGAGCTATGGCTATGCTCGACATCACCACCAGGGGGCAGCAATGTGCAAACAACGCCTCTCACCGCGGGGGGCCCGCGGGCGGGGCTTGGAAAACACGGGCTGGTGATCCCGGGCGGTGATCAGGGGGTGGGAGAACTCGGCGATCGACAGCGATGTAAAGTGAGATAAGTAAAAAGCTGGTATCCTGCTCACCCCCAGAAAGATAAAGCAGCTCTACTAACGGGTGAAAAAATAACAAAATAATTTAAAAATCATGGCAGTGGGCTTCAAGCCTGTCCTGCTCTGGACACTGGCCGAGCTCATTCACTTCAGGTGAAAATCTACTGCCTATGCGCATAAGCATCCCAAGCAGTTTTGGGGTGCGCTCCCCCCACCCCGGCCTGGAACCGGGGAGCAGCAGGCGTGCAGAATGGGCTGCAGATCCGAAGAGACCTTCCCCTTGCAGCTCGTCCTTTCTCATTTGCTTTTGTGGGGGATGGGGGGGGACCTGGCTGTCCCGCCCCTGTGCGGCCTGGGCTCTGTCCTGCGGGCAGCTGCGTCTCCAGCTCCCGGAACCCCTGGCCGCACGAGGACTCAGGGGCGCGCGTGGTTGAGCGAATGGAGGCCGCACGCCTGTCGCGGGGAGGCGGTGGGTGCAGGGGCGGTGGGGAGGGGGGGCTCCCACGGTGACCTAGAGCTGGAAGCACCCCAAGCCCGCGCTCCTGGCAGGCATTGTCCTTAGCTGTCACCCCCTGAACCCGCGAAGACACCTGACCTGGGGTGCTTGTGGGCGGGCAGGGCCTGGAGGCCGCGCCTTCCTAGAGCTGGAGAAGCCGTGCGACACCGCGGAGGTGTGGGGGGGTGGGCGGTGAGCAGGAGGAAAAAGGGGGTCCTGGAGCAGAGATCATTGTCCAAGCGGGTTTATGACCCAGGAAAACGCAGACGCCAAGTCAGATCGCAGGAGCCGGAAAGGCTGCCGCCCAAGCACACCCGCCTCCGTTCCCAAAAGTTCCCGAATGTTCTTCAGGGGCGTCCACGGCCATTTTCCACACGAGGGAACAGGCCAGAGGGCATCTCGCGCCTACCTGCAGGGAACCCCGGATCTCGTCAGTGGACACTGGGCAGTGGCGACACGTGGCCTTGCCTGACCTGCGGGCCCAGGACTTTGGGCTCCTCATGAAGAGACGTGACAGTGGCCACTTGTGAGCTCTGAGGCCGAGACCTTCAGTCGCCACCCCTGTCCTTCCTGGGAACCCTCAAGTCGTGCCCTGCCCCCCCC
>PVHY01019542.1:11929-27349 GCA_004024945.1 Uropsilus gracilis | reverse complement strand
ACTCAAGCAATCCCCAGCCTCAGCTTCCCAGGTAGCTGGGATGACAGGCGCGCGCCACCAAGCCCAACTATTTTTTTTGGAACTAGGTCTCGCTACGGGCCCCAGGCGGGACTCGAACCGCGATCCCTAGCTCCGGCCGCTTCATAGGCTGAAGCTTACAGGCATGGGCCACCACGCCCGGCTCTGAGCCCTTTCTTTACTCCTCTTCCTCAGAGCCCCCATTACTAAACCTCTCCGTTCTCTTCAGAGTCTCCCACTCTTTCCATAAAACTCCCTGGGGCCTACACGCTCCTCAAGCCCACATGCCTCAAAACTCCCCACTTTTCAGAACACCCCACCTTTCCCTCATGGCCTTCAGCTCAGCGCCCCCATATGTCTTTAGTCCCTACTTCTCAGAGCACCCTACTCTTCCTCCAAGCCACTTTCTCAGAACCTTCCCTCACTGCCCCCCTCTCCTCAGAGTCCCATCAATACCCACTTCACTATTTCTTGAAGTCTCTGTCCCTCCTCAGTTCCCTAAAGGCTCCCTGCAGTCTCCACATTGTCAGGTGGAATTCTAGGACTCTTGTTGGAACTTTCCACAGGGGGCGCAGGTAAGTGTAGTGATGGTGGCAGTGAGGTTAGAGCCTAGTGATTATTCTCAGCTGCAGAAATCAATTCCATTCACCTTTTAAGGTCTGGCTTAAGAGTGATCTGTCCTTTGTTTATTCATTCTCAAGCTCTGTAGTATTCTGGGGCTAGCAAGCCTTAACACTTGGTTACAGAGTGAACTGACACCTACTGTGTGGTGCACCCAAGTCAGTAAATCCTCACCGGTTTTTGTTTCTAGACTTGTGGAATTAGAGAGGGATCCTCATGCAGTAGAAAAGGAACAGACTGGATACCAATCACTTATCCAAAGCCTCTGTGCTCTGAGGCAACTCCAGATGCAGGTTCACAAAGGATCCTCAACCTCATTGGGAACCCTTCAGGGTGCAGCCTATTTTTTCCCCCTTGCTGCTGAAGAGGAAACACAAACACCATCTGGTGTGATTGGATCGGGGGCCCTCCATGGAGACAGCAGGGAATGGAAATGAGTGATGAGGGCCAGTTTAAGAACAATCTCAAAAGCTCCCAGATGAGCAGACCACTCTGATTCTGCTTTCTGCTCTCACTTGCAGAGCATTTCAATGAATCTGTCTTCCCTATTCTCCAAAAAAATAAATAAATAAATAAAAAGATAAAAGCTCCCAGAGGAAGGGAAACCCAGCCCTAGTAACTTGGCCCTAGTAACAGGAAGTACTAGACCATGAGGACCATGGAGAGCGGATGCCCTGAGTGGAAGGTCAGCGGCTAGCACAGCACTGCAGAGGCCTGAAAAGTAGCAGGTAACTTTTGGTGTCCTTCACAGACCAGGGTTGGGAGGGAGGCACTTGGGAGGAAATCTTCAGGGACCCACAGAGACAGACTTGTCACTGGATGGAGAGGAAGAAAAATTGATAGAACAAGATCCCAAAGGAAATCTGAGGAATGCGGGTTACGGGTTAGAACCTGGAGGGTGTGATGCAGAAGGCATTTTTGGAGACCACATGGAACCTCCACCCTATCAGAACTGGTCTGTTGCTTTGGCACCAAGGTGAAGGTGACATATCTGTCCAAGCAGGCCCACGGAGACAAGGGCTGCATCTTTTGTGGGTATGTGTGGGCACATGGTGGAAGGTACTGGCCTGGGTCATCACCTCAGCATTCAGGTGTCAGGTCCTAGGAGCTTACTGCCCACCTTGGACCCTGGAGAAGTACTCAGCACTCTAGTTTGTTTGCCTCCTCACAAAGCTGTCTTATGGCAGGGGAGTTTTCCCAAAGGAAAATTCAGCCCTATTTAATGTGGAAAGATCTAGATGGTTTGTGTACTTCAGCAATAGGCGCTTTAGTGGTTTAAGAATTTGGCCTCTGATAGAGGCCTGTGTTCAAATTTGGGCCGTTACTCAGCATGTAACCCTGAGACAACCAACTTCTCCCTAGTGAGGTAGAAGCAGAGAATTCAGATTCTAGTGCGTACTGTGCCTAGCAGAGTGTCTCTTTCAGTACAGGAGAGGGGGCTCATTGTAGGTCTAGCATGTCCAAGGCTTTGGGGGCTGTGGGATGAGATAGAGGTCAGGCTGTGTGCTTCTGACCAACTTCAGACTTTGTGGGAATCTCAAACCTTTCCCCCAGATACCTCTCTAGTCCTCAAAGCATTTTTATATTCTTTTGAAGCTATGCTACCATAGCCTATATGCAACCTCTCTGAAGTCACTGTCCTCACAGGGAAATAAGTGTAATACCTGCACCTCAAGATGCAGATGGTGATTAAGTAGCGTGCCCACAGTGCTTATCAGTGTGTCAGGCACATCAGAGGAGCTGGAGAAACTGCAAGTCACCAACCCTGCACACTGCTGCATGGACCTTACTACCCCTGGTGTTGATGTGTGTTTGTAGGTGGTAGGATGAGCAGTGGGATGACCATACCTGTTAACAACCTGGACTTGTACAAAAGGGCAAGTAGGAAAGAGAAAGTTCACAGAACACTGGTCTCTGGAAGAGAGAAAGAAGTAATAAGCAGAGGATAAAGACAAAAAAGATGCCAAGACGTCAACAAGAGAGCCAGGGTAAAGCTGGCCAAAGACTGAAGAGGAATGAGAAAACAGCCAAAGATCCCTGCCCGACCTTAGCCTAGATGGACAATTCTGGGGCACAGGGACAGACTGAGTTGATGACAGAAAATGCTTTGGAGATCTTCAAATAGCAACAAAAGTTTTACTTGTGAAAACATGGCTTCCTCATGAACCCCCTCAATTTTAAGGGGGAGTAAGACAAGCCCCTGGAGGCTGCAAAGGATCACAAACCTTTGCCAGCTTACGCTCAGCACCCCTTAGTCTGTGCCCCTGAAGA
Organism: Uropsilus gracilis; assembly: GCA_004024945.1. Classification (NCBI taxonomy): domain Eukaryota; kingdom Metazoa; phylum Chordata; class Mammalia; order Eulipotyphla; family Talpidae; genus Uropsilus; species Uropsilus gracilis. The sequence goes on along the minus strand of PVHY01019542.1, from coordinate 24,439 downwards.
ATCAGCTTCAACAGATAGTGTGTCTACCATCCATCCTTGTTATCTCGTAGCACGTCCTGATAGTGTCCTCTTTTCTCCCACTCTTAATACCCACACCACCATGGACGAGAAAAAAACCCACAGGGCTTACCAGAGATGTGTAGTAAAAATAGAAAAATGTCTTAAAAAAAAAAACCAAAACCCAACCTGAGATGATTAAAGAATCAGATTTCTGCACCCCATCTGACTTTCCCAGGTGTTTGGAGAAGAGTCCAAATCCCCAGGCCTTGGGGAGGCCAGGCAGTGAGGCCACACTGTAGCAGGCTGAGGGTCTGCCTTTAAGTCCATCCTGAGGACGAGCCTGAACCAGGTTGCACCCATGAGTGGTCAGGGTTACAACCTAGCGTCTGCTGCATCCTCCTGAAGTTGCAGGTGGTTAAAGGGTAGAGTCCATCAGAGGGTAGCTGTTCTCTGGCAGCATGATGCGAGTGCTGGCACCTGTCCGGGCGGAGGCTGTGTACGGGTCAGACTTGTGTTTGGACTGGCGGAGGCACAGACAGCAGAGGAGGTGGCGGAAGGTACGGCGCATCTCAGCATCACGGCAGGAGTACACCACGGCGTTGACCAGTGAGTTGACTTCGGCCAGGAGTAGGAAATACTTCTCTACGGCCAGGACGTTGCAGGACTTGCAGTCCAGACCATCCAGGAGCAGCACCACCTGGGCTGGGGTCCAGCAGACCACAAATGCCCCTGTAGGGTAGAGCCCAAGGTGAGCAGGGCCAATGGTCAGGGTTCCTGGCACCCTAAGCTCTGTAGCAGCTGTGCGGTTGGTGATGCCACAGCTGCCGGTCTTGCAGCCTTGGGAGGGTGATGGGGACATTTTCCCTAACTGTACACAGTGTCCAGGGCCCTGGATGTTTCTTTACTGAGATTTGTTCTATGGGGGAAAAGAGATCACTGTGGGGCAAAACACTTACTTGGGGTGGGGAAGATTTTTGGGGAGAGTTACTCCTGTGCTTGGTGGCGGGGAGTGTCTCATCAGGGGAGGCGCTTGTTGCCCCCTTCCTTATCAGACTAGACCACTCTATGTTCCACATTCGCATTGCTCTTTGCTGAAAAGTCTGCAGGGCGGCCTACGGAACTCAGAACAAAATGTGACTCCTGTCTGTGTCCTTTGAGACCATGCTGACCTCTCCTACACACAGCCAGCTAACAAGGTCTCCTCTCCTCTTTGAAGGTGCTGGCTTGGTGCTCTTAGGACTCTTACCTGCTCCCTCTGTTGGAACTCTTATCTCTGTAGTCATGTTTAGGACTTTGCTCAAATGTCACCTCACTGGAGATTTCCTACCCAAATTGTCCCCTTCCGTCATGCTTTTGTAGGAATTTGGGGGGAAGTGGGGTCCCTGTGGCCCAGGCATGGCTGAAGGCCCAACTCACCCAGGATGATGACAACGGTCTTGACCAGGCTGAGTGTGGTCTCACGATAGCGGGGATGGCAGCTGACGTGCTCCGACATGCGCTGTACCCGCCGCCGCACATAGAAGAAAATGCGGGTGTAGACAGCCACCATGAGTAGGAAGACGAGTAGGCTAGACAAGGCCCAGACAGTCAGGTAGGAGCGACTAAGCAATGGGGCCATGCGTGAGCAGCGTTCTAGGGCACAGAGACAGTGCCAGAACCGGGCAGGCAGCAGCCCCAGGCCCAGCGCCGCCACCCACACGCCCACGATGAGCATGATGACCCTGCCGCGGGGCAGGCGGCTATGCAGCTGCACAGCCATCACGCTGCGGTGCCGCTCCACCGCAATGGCCAGCAGTGTGGCCACCGATGCTGTCAGACTTGCGTCCAGCAGGCCCTGCCTCAGGAACCAGCTCTCAATGGAGAGCCGGGCTGTGCGTGGACCTGTGTGAAACATGAGAAAGAGGTACGCCACACCAGCAAAGAGGTCGGCTGCAGCCAGGTTGCCAAGCAGGTAGTAAATGGGTTGGTGGAAGCGGCGGTTGGAGGCGATGGCTGCGATAACCAGCAGGTTTGTTAGCAGTACCAGCATGCTGACAGTCAGCCCGAGAGCCACTACAACTACATCCTTGGGCCGCCAGTGGGTGCTGAGCTCCTTGCCACTGTTGTTGTAGAAGAAGCCGATGGTCTGGTTGTGGTAGCACTGGCCCATGGAGGCCATCTGGGGGCACAGAGGGAGAGGTCAGTGCAGGTGGCCTTGCTGGAAGAACACAAGGGCGGGGGGGCTGCAGCCGAAGGGCAAGGGTCTCAAACGTAGATGTCTGGGGCAAAAGGGAGGGGAAGCAAAACATGGAGTGGAGCAGCGTTATTTATTTATTAAGATTCTTGCAAAGACACCTCCCAAATTAAATGACCCGGCTGGTTTTGCTTTTCAATGTAAAGAAGTAAAACAAAACCCATCTGTCTAATCCTGCCGATCTGTGACCTGCTTGGGGTTTGTTGGGTATCAGGACGGACAAAGAGGTGTTGAAAGTAGTACCGAGGTCAGTGCAGGAGCAGTGATGCAGGGTGGGGTTGTGCTGGAACACGGAGGTGACGGCGCGATCTGAGTGGCAGCGAGGCAAGCCCCAGAAGTAGGGTGGCGGGCTCTGGGCGCCAAAGCTCCCTGAGCGGGAGGAGCCGGAGGGGTAGAACGGAGGCCCCTGGCGGCCTCCCGGACAAAGGGGGCGGTTTAGGGAGGCGGCAGCAAGCTGGCCTCCCTAGGCGCCCCAGGCTGGGGGAGGTACTGGAGGCTCTGCAGGCACGTGTGGTGCCCTTCCCCGGACTCTCGCCCTCCCGCCCCGGTCCGTGCCGGTCTCACCTGGACCGCCCGTCACTCCGTAGACAGGGAGGTCTTGAGGGGGGTCAGGGCGGGCCTGAGACCCATGGCCCAGCAACCGCCGTGAGAGTAGAGGAGCTTCTGGGTGCCCGGAGCTCCAGCGGCCCAGAGAGCACGGGAGGCGGGTCCCAGCGCCCCCGCCCGGCGCCAGTGCCCCGCCCCCTGGGGAACCCCGCCCCGTCCCAGCCACCTGAAGGACCCCAGCCTCAGGCTGGGGTGAGGACACAGTTGTCCGGAACCACACCCCCACCCCCATTTCCTCCCCGAATCAAGGCCCCTTGATTATCCCCTCAACTTCCGGCGGGATCCCCCACCCCCATCCCAGCACACCTCATAGGCTGTGGTTTCGGGCCTTGGGGCTGAGTCACTGGCAGCCCGAGAATTCCCGCCGTGACCTCGCGCCGCCGGGCGCAGCTCCGGGTGGTCTCTGGGCGCACGCCCCCGCCCCTGCCCCACCCCCCTGCTCCTTCCTGTCCAATCCTTCGCCGCGTTCCAAGCCACGCCCTGATCCGACCGTCCTGCAGCTGGGACCCCCTCCCCGCCTGGGTCCCCAGCCCAGAGCTACAGCTCCCAGCAGCCTCACGGACCCTGCGGATCACTCAGGCCACAGCCGATCGTCCAGCTGCACTCGAGTTTCTCGCGATCCGTCCTCGCGGACCCCGCAGCTGCCCGCTCCCACAGCCCAGAGCACACAGCCCTATTGTCCCAGTTATCTGCACTTTTGTTATATTTGTTTGATAATGCAGGACCAGATGGGGACTCCTAGCTCCAGAGGGCTGGGGCAGCGTGACTCAAGTCTGAGGCCCAAGTCCAGCCTTGACTGCCTGCTGAGGGATGTTTGGATGTGAAAGGGACCTCAGCTTCCCTGGTGGGTAAAGTGGGGGAAGAGAAAGCTGCCTTTGCATACCTCTCTTCTAGCATCCTCCCCTGACAAAGAAAGGCATAATCAAGAGTATAAAGCCACAATTTATTCAGAGGCACTCAGGTGGGGGGCATCGCAAGGATGCCCATTCCCTCCAAGAGCTGGTCATGTGGGGCCGGCTAAGGAGTGGCCACAATCAAAATCGCAAAAGGCATTCCGATCCTAGGGGTCAGACACTAGGTGGACCCTAAGGATTCCTTGACCTGTACGGACCCTGAGTATTGACCCTGAGGGGATAATCAAGGGGCCTCGATTCGGGGAGGAAATGGGGGTGGGGGTGTGGTTCCGGACAACTGTGTCCTCACCCCAGCCTGAGGCTGGGGTCCTTCAGGTGGCTGGGACGGGGCGGGGTTCCCCAGGGGGCGGGGCACTCTGAACCTGGGTGAACTGATTGCTTGGCAGTGACCTTGTCTAGTGGGGACCCTGGTACAATGCCCCCAGAAAGCTTCAGTCCTCCCCCAGGCTGTGTAGTCCTTCCTTATAGGCCCTCTCCAGACTCTCCACCATTGAACTGGGAGAAGAGGCTCAACTTCTCAGTCCTGGGAACCTTGGTCAGAGTGCTGGGATGGTCAGAGATGGTCCTCCACTTCATCAGGCTGCGGGGCTGGGCAGCTGGTGGTCTTGGGCATGGCCTCATTTGGCAGCTTGGAGAGTAGCCGGGCTGTCTCCTGGGTGATCTCAAAATGCTTGGGAATTGGGGTACGGCGAAGGGGGCTGCTCTCAGGGGAGGCAGCAGCAGGGCCAGGTCCCCGCCTTCGCAGGCTCCCATGGGACACTGGTGTGACAGGGGCGTCTTCACACAATTTGGAAGCTACTAGGGCCAAGCTGGACAGTTGGTGGGTGACAGGTCGCATACCCCCCCGGGGATACTTCACTGGTTGGCGGCTGAAGTGACCACGGGACTGTGTCCCTAGAAGTGAGTCCTCGGGCTCTTGGCTGGACACTGTGGAAGGAGTAGTCGATGCTGAGTATCCCCAGTCTTCTGGATACACAAGGGGTTATTGCTCAGGCAAGTTACCCCAGGGCAGGGAAACACCCAGAATTCCTGGGCTCCTCTCCGGTACACTCACCTCCTTCATTTGTGGTGTCTTCAGCAACTTCCTCCCTCTGGTCACTCTTTGAGGTTGGAATCTACAGGGGGAAACCCAGTAAGAAGGAGACCCCGATAATAAAATCCCAATTCTTGAGACTTGGAGAACGGAGGGTTTGCTCCTAGATATGCTAATTCCTTTGCAGCTATGGTATCTGGGGGGAGATTATGCCTTAGGGTACTGCTTGCCCCTGTACAGACAGCATCATTAATCTTACTTCAAGCTCCATGGGGCAGGAAGGCCTTTATTCAGCTGAGGGCCAGCCTGGAAGTGACTTTGCCAACTATGCATTAGGACCGGGAGAATGCCCCATCTCCATGCTGCTTTGATCTCTGCTACTTTATGCCTGCTTTTCAGTTTATCTGTATATTCTTGAGGTTCTCTTTGGTTAAATGCTAATAGTAGCTGAGTTCGTAATGTGTGACACTGAGCACTTTGGGACCCATCCCATTCTCAGAGAGCCGTGGCTCACTGGCAGCTCCTCTTCCAGCTCTGGCTGCTGTGGGGGAGGTCAGCATTCTCACAGAGTAACCAAACTCCCAGTAGGAGTTTCATTTGTAAATGGTTTTCACTAATAGTTTTCTGTCAAGGCACCCATTATGTGTGCACAGTAGGCATGGCATGCAGTCAGTGATGGGTCTTTCTGTCAAGGCACCCATTATGTGTGCACAGTAGGCATGCAGTCAGTGATGGGCCGCAGACCCTGTGGCCTCACTTGCTGCCATCCTCCCCTCATTCATTACAGTGTGGGGCTCTGCCCTAACACAGCAATCATGCTCCCACCTCAGGACCTTTGTACTAGCTATTCCCATTGCTGGAAACACTGTGATCTCCCCTGGCTTACTTCTCCCTAATATCCTTCCAGTCTTTGCTCAAATCTACCTTCTGAATGAGACCTGCTCATACCATCCTATTCTTCAGACTCTCCTCCACCACTTTCTTGGTGACGCCATGTCCCTTACCTTACTCTACTCTTTTTTTTCTTCTCCATACTACTCATTGCTATGTAACAGCCTGCATAAGTGACTTTGATCTTTCCTGGGCATTTCCCAGTAGAATGGAGGCACCAAGAAGACTCTTCTGCTCATGGATACATTTGCAATGCCTAGAACACTGCTTGGCACATGGTAGGGGTACAGTAAATGTGCTGTTGAAGGAATGAATGATCACCCACATTAGTACCTCTGTAGGCTGTGCCCTGCTGTTACTCAATTATTCCCACTGTATTCCTGTTTCTTCCAGAGTGAGCACAGGAAAAATCAAAAAGGAAGGGAAGTGGGAGGGGATGAAAGAAAATTATCAGGAAGTAAGGTGGAAGGAATGAAGAAAGGGAGGGATGGTGGGATGAAAATAGAATGGAGTGGGAGGATTAAGGGAGAAGGCCTTCCCCATGTCTTTGGGTCAGGCAGTTTCCTACCTGAGGGGGTGTGACCTCAGGATGCTTTTCCAGGACACTTTGGGGGTCTGGGTCATGGTCTGAGGCTAGGGCTGGGGGCAGAAGGTCTGGGGTAAGATGTAGAGGTGGTGGCTGGGGATTGGTTGTAAGGCCCCCAGGAGCTGGACTAGGGTCTTGGAGCAGGGTCTCGGTAGTCAAGGGGAGCTCGTCCATCCCGAAGATCTGCTCGTAGTGCAAGATGAGGAACTCTACAAGCTGGGCCTGGTGCCCGGAGTCCAGGAGGCAGGTGACAGAGCCAGAGCCAGGTGCTCCAGGATTGTCTGGCGGCTGCAGCAATGTGGGCCCAAACACAATGCCCAGGTTGTTAGCAGACATCTTGTTTTCCTCAAACTGTTCAGCCACCCTGGGGGAAGTGTGAAAAGGGAGAGGACATGGGATGCAACCTCACCAGGAACTGCAGACTAGTGGCAACTTGCCCTAGTCACAGGTAAGTGGTCCTGGTCATTGTTTGAGACCAGCAGCCATGTGCCTGGTGATGGAGATCAGGGGTCAGCACCCAAAGTCAAGAGTCATGTATTAAGACTCAGAGCTTAGCAAATACATGCAAAATCAGAGGTCAGAATCAGAGGTCAGTATCAGGGGTCAGTCCCAGTGGTCAGTAGTTGCAGATCCACAGAAGGGATCACAGATCTGTGCCTTGGGTCAGAAGTCATATTTCAAGGTCAGGGATAGTGCACACCTGAAGAGATGGGCCACCAGGTGCCGTAGGGTGTTGTAGTTAGAATCAGGCAGCTGCACCAAGAGGGTCTTCAGCGAGCGGATAATCTCAGGGCTGGGGCTGGGGGTCCCGGGGTGTTGCCCAGGGTCTGCATGCAGGGTCTTAGCCAGAGAGATGAAGGCGCCGTAGAGGTGGAAGGGGACCACAGGGTCAGTGAGCTGGGGGTGGAATGGTGGGAGGGACATGGTGTGGGTGGGCTGTGGAGGGTCCTCACACTGAGCCCGCCGGGCCCCTACCCCCCAAATCCCTACCTCCTGGAGGAATCGTTTGAGGACACTGGAGATGTCATGTGGTGAATTCCCTGACAGGTCCACTAACGCTCGGCCGTTCTCGAAAGCCTGACATAGCCGCTCCACACGGACCCGGGACCCGCTGACCCGATAAATGCCCTATAGGGCGAAGGTGGGAAATGGACATCTGGTTCAAGACCTGGCCATTGAAAAGGCTGGGTCACTATTGGGAAAGGTCAAGGGTCAAGGTGGCACCTGCACACCCAGGGCGCGCTGTTCTATCTCTGCCGTGCACCTGGTGACAACAAAGGGCACCTCCTCCGGGAAGTCCCTGGGCAGCTGCAGGAAGTCGACCCCAAAGAGGGAGATCCGGGCTGGGAGCCGCCTGTGTCCGCAGAGAATCAGCAGAGTCTCCAGACAGCGCTTGTGGCAGGTCAGATAGCACTGGGAGTAAGGTCAGGAAGGGTTAGGGAGTACTGGGGTCTTGGGGAAGAGAGAGTAAGATCTTCAGGAGATTGGAGGCTCACAGATCATCAGATTAAGGCAGGTGCCTGGGGCAGGAAGGTTATAGGGATCTCAGGTCAGGGAGATGTTATGAGTTAGGTAGGTCATCAGGGGTCCCAGAGGTCACTGGGTCATCAGCCTAGGTCATACCTCCTCGCACTCAGTCCCGCTGACCATGAAGGCCTCACATTCACGGCACTTGGCTGGGCCCCGAAGCCGCCGTAACCGGTGTGTCTGGGCCGCATTGGACAGAGTCCACTTCCTGAATGGGCTGCCTGACCCGTTCTCCAGCCCATCTCCCAGGTCTGCGGGGAGACAGGGTCAGGGGTGTCTGATCCACCGCTCCCTCTGTCCCACCTGCTTCCAGTCTTACCAGGTTCTTTCTCTTCAAAGTCATCTGACGACTCAGTGCCTGTGGACGAGACCTTCACCAACCGCCTTGTGCCAGGGCCTGGAGTCAGAGGATCATAGAGGTTTGGATCACAGAGGTGATGGGGAGGCTCTTAGGTTAATGAGATTTTTGGTTTCCAGTCCATTTAGAAGCACTCACAGATGCCAGGGAAAAGTCAGAACTTAGGAGTCATATGGGGTGACTCAGAAGCTGGATCAAAAGAATGGGTCAGTGAATGGGGAAATAGGTCAGGGGTGCAGGGTAGGTCAGAGGTCCAAGGACAGGTTAGAGGTTGAAGGTCAAAGTCTGATCAAGGGTTGGAGGATGGTTGGTCAGGTGTGAATCAGGGTCAGGCCTTGGTCCCACCTGGGCTGGAGGTGGGAGAGTCCAGAGGCCGGGATTCACTGCCACCACCCACACTGTCCACATCACTGCCTGGAGAGGGACCTGCAGTGCATAGGAGGGTAAAGGTCCATTAGGATGCCTCCTGTCCAGATTACTATCCACCCCCCGCCCCACCCTGCCACCCTCTCTGCACTCACCCTGCCAGACTGTGCCTGTGTCCTCCCAGGGACCTGACTCAGCAGTACTCTCATCCAGCCGTGGGGGTGGGGGACCAGACACCTTCTTTCTCATGTCCAGAGAAGAACTGCAAAGGAGAGGTTTGAGGGCTCTGATAATCAGGAAACTGGTATGGGTGACAGCATCTTGTTATCACTTCTAGAACTCAACTTCAAGTTCTTGGGTCTGCCAACTTGATGCCCAGGAACACTGTGGCCCCCAATGCAATAACGCTAATGTCCCCGCAATCCCAGGTAGGACAACCCCCTAAAATCTAAAGTACTCAGGATTAGTTCTCTGACCCTGGTGGGACTCAGCCCCCACTGTGCCAGGTGTTTCAGGCTCACACAGAATCTGCTCAGGAGCCAACCTGTGCATGGAGGGCATGAACTCTTGGAAGGAGAAGGCAGGTGGTGGGGGTGGTGGAGCCTCAGGCTGCAGTGTCCGCACGAACTCCTGGTAGCCCTGGCCAGGCTCGAAGGGTGCACAGCACTCAGCCAGGGCTGCAAAGGCACGGGGGCCACGCTCTGCCTGTGCTCCCCGCAGCCCAAATAGTCCTAGGGTTACCTGCAAAGCAGAGACAGCATGTGAAAGGACTCCAGGGGAGAGGGAGGTAAGGTCAGGGTTTGGCAGGAGTAGGAACTTCCTATATAGGAAGAGGGAGCAAGTTTTGGAGGTGGTTTGGGGACAGGGCCCTCAACTAGGGCCCAAATGAGAGCTGGGGGGGCCATGGGGCAGAGTCTCACCCGCCTCAGTACTTCATCTCCCTGCAACACCAGTTTGCGAATGTGTGACACAATCCGTTGTTTGGTGGCCTCCAGGTCTTGCTGCCGTGCGTTGGCCTCGCGGACACAGGCCTGGTACAGCGCCTCAGCCTCCTGCACCTGGAGAATTCAAGGGCATGTGTGGGAAACTGTGGTCAGGAACACCATGGCACTGGGGAACACTGGGCAGAGACCCACCTTGGCTTGGGCCTCCTCTCGTGAGCGCCGCCGCTTTTCCTGCTGCTTGCTGGGTCCTGGGGTGGCCTGGGGAGCCAAGTCCTCTGGAGATACCTGGGAACGCACCCGTAGGTCCTCGCAGCGCTGCTCATACTGGAGCTGGGCCCTCCTCAGTGCCTGCACTGCTTCGTTCTAGGGGTGGGGTGGGACAGGACAGTCATTGCCCCTTCCTCTCCTTCCTCTTCCCACACCACCACCCACCCACCTGGCACCTCACCATCCGCTTCTGCTCTTTCAGCCATTGCTCCTTGAACTCTTTCCGCCACTTCTCAATCTCAGTCCGTTTGGCGGCCAGGGGCTGGCAAAGACGGAGGTTGGGGGATGCTGCCTCAGGGTGACCCAGCCCTGCTGTTCCCATTGGTCTCATGCCTTTCATCCTTGGGACCTTTTTCTCAGTTTGTACTCTCACCCAGACCAGTTTCTCCTACCCCCATGTCCCTACAAAGAGTCTCAGAGGTCACCTGCTCCTTTCTGCCTGGATGCAGAGATGCCAAGGCTCATTTCCTGGGAATACTCAGTCCCAGTGTTAGTTCCCTGTCCTTCCCCCTCCTGTGCCCTCCAGCAAACAAAAGCACAGTTTTGCAATATCTCAGGAAGCTTGGTTTGAATCTCTGCTGGGTAACCTTGGACAAGTTCCTTAGCATCCCTGGGCCTCAGCTTCCTCATCAGCAAGATGGCTTTACTGTTGACAGTGGCCGCCACTAGAGTGGCTGCAAACAGAACCCTGCATGAAGGATAAGGGGCCCGCACCTGGTAGTAGTCTCTTTTCTGCTGGGCCACCGTCTCTATGGCTAGGGCTCCCAGGTTGAGGTCATGTTCCAGAAACAGGGTGTAGACGTACTGCAGTGGCATGTGATTCTGGGGAGGGGGGTATTGGAGGATGCTGAAGGTCTAGGGAGACAGAGCTGGGGTTCCGGAGGGCTTGGGCTGGAGGGTGGGGCGTTCTGCTCATAGCTACCTGCTGGTGAATTGACACCTTGCCAGCCTCAGCAATCTTTATGATGTTTTTGGCAAATTCCAGCTCTTAGGGAAGAAAACAGGGATATGAATGTGGCCAGGGGGTGCTACCTGGGGACTGGGGTTAAGCAGAAGGGGCCCTCACCGTGACTGGCTCTCTTCTCTGTCCAGGCCAGCAGTTCCTTGGCATAGCGGCTCCAGGTCTTGGCATGTTCCAGGGCTGCATCCACACCACCCTTAGTCCGAATGAGCCGCAAATCCAGTTCTTCCCCTGGTGTAGACCGGTGGACCTCTGCTCTTCCTTGAAGCTTTCCCAGATCCCCCACCCCAGAGTAGTGGCCCCTATTCTATACCCTGTGCACCCCATCCCCCACTGATTACTTGCCAAGGCTGCAATTTTCCCACTTAACCCAGACTGGTGGCTCCTGACGGGCTCAGTTCTGTGATGTACTCTGCCATATCACAGAACAGGCAGTCAGAGATGACTTGTCAAGGGAAGGACTCCTTTCTGTTCTCTACCCGCTCCAGTCTAAAAACCTCCTACCTGTAAGGGGAACAGGACCCTCTGGGGAAGGAGCACTCCAGTGGCTGGTTTCATTGGTCTGAGGAGGGAGACAACATTCACGACCAAATAGGGCAGGGGTCCTATCTCTCTAGGGCCCTGCTTCCCAGAGGCTCCCTCCCTTCTGCCTCTGGAACCCCCTCACCACAGTGGTTGTGGGGATCTTGTCAGACTCTGGGTCTCCTGAAAGTGCAGGGTCTCCAGTCAGCATCTCCAGGTTCCTGGGAAGTAAGGGTATTAGGATATCACCCTCTGGCTAGTCTATACCTCCTATGGATGCTGGGATCTCAGGGCAGTTGGGGGAATAGTTGGATATCACCTCTCTAACATTTCTTGTATCTGGGAGGCCTGAGGGATATTTTTCGGGGGGGGGGGGGGGGTGAGGGAAAAAATAAGGCTACATTATTTTTATAAGATTTGAGACAGGGTTTGAAGGGTCCCAGGTAACTTTAGTTTTCATAGATTATAGGAGTCTCAAATGTTTTAAGGGGTCACAAGAAGGGTAAGTGGGGGTCCTGGGACAACATTAAGGATCCCATTGGATGGGAAATTGAATTTTAGGGTCTTTGGGTGTCTTGGAGGGTTCCATTTTGGGTTTCTTAGGTTGTTAGGTAAGTGGGTACAGGTGTTGCAGGTTCCTAATGGGGCTTCAGGCCATCTAAATGGTTAGAGATCCTGGAAGGATTTGGGGATGACCCAGGTTAAGACTCACACGTTCACCAGTGAGATCTCGAGGTTGTCTAGGCTCTGGAAGATATCACTGTACCTCTTCCTGCTCTCCGGAGCCGGGGGTACCCCTGGAGGAGGGCAGTGTCATATAGGGGCCAAATGAAGCCTCCCTCCAGTCACAGATGTCAGCTGTTTGGTGGGGGAGAGGGAAGGAGGGGTGGAGAGGGTGTAGGGGAAGAGAGAGAGAGAGAGAGACAGAGACAGAGACAGAAACAGACAGTGGGGAGTTCTGGATGGGGGTGAGTGTGGCCATGGGTGGGGTCAGCTCAAGGCAGGCAAATGGACTCAGGCACAACCCAAGACAGAGACAGCTGCTCAAAGCAGCAGAGACATCCACACAAACACAGTCCATAAACAAAGTGACAAAACAGATGCCCCTGATACATTCACACTGGGGGTGGGGTAAGCTAGTTTGACAATGGAACCACATGGACCTCACACCAGACAGATGGATATACACATGGGACAGACGCAGAGTATGTGGCTGAAATACACACGGGCAGACTAAAGCCACAAGGGACATAAAGACCAAATGACACTCCACATGCAGAGACACAAAGACTGCGGGGGGGG
>PVHY01019542.1:0-11829 GCA_004024945.1 Uropsilus gracilis | reverse complement strand
GGCCCCTTCCCCCAGGCATCCGGGGTGAGAGCTTTCAAGAGGGAGGGGGGCCAGGAACCTGTATCCAGATCCTCTCAGTTTGGGGTTCTCCACAATGGAGGATCTCCATATCTTCCCCATTTAGGAACTCTATTCCCCGCTCTCTGGGTGGAGAGGAGCAGGCGAGGTCCCTCAGCTTAGTCAATGGGGAGCAGTAGGGGGAAGACCCTTTCAGTTTCCCGCATCCCGGATCGCCTACCCGGCTCTGCTGTGTCCATGGCCCGGCCAGAGGATCGCTTGGCAGGGACAGGGACCGGGATGGGATCGTGCGCCGGCAGGGCACAGCCCCAATTTCCTGCCGCGGCCGCCGCCCGCCTAGGTTCAGCGCTGCCTCGCCCAGCGGAGACCCCGCCCCTCACTGGAGGCTCAGTGTCCGACCACGCCCCACGGAAAGAACACGCCTCCAAAGGCCTCGAAGCTTACATCTCAGCTTGAACCACCCCCTTCCTCCCGGCGGGACCACCGCCCACCCGGCCCAACCTTCCCAGCGACCACGCAGGGGGTGTGCCCTCAGACCTAGACATTCCCCTATTCCATCCCTAACAAAGTTCACCCCAGGGATTGCGCCACCTTAAAGCCCCAGCGCCCTCCTACCTTCCCCCTCACCGAGTCCCTGGAACAAGCCACCTAGGACTCCACTGACAGCCCTTTGCCTGGGGTCTCTTGGACTGACTTCTGAAACCCCTCCTGACTGAATTGGGTTAGTGGAGGCCTGAAATCCTGTACTATTTCATACAGCCTGAAACTAGAGACCCCTGGCTTGAAGGTTAACCCTCAAAAGCTGGCTCAGGCCCTCAGGGACCTAATTAGAAGATAAAGAAGTGCCTCTTTATGGAATCGGAGGGGGGGGGGCAAAAACCCCATTCCCTGAGAATCCTCCCCTGAAAGTCCCAAGGCCAGAGTACTCCCCTTAGGGTTATCCTAGGGATTTGGCCTCAGGACAGTACGGCACTCTACTTGCTTTGAGCTCATGGGATGGTTCCTGCCCCTTCCCTGCCTCCTCTCCCAGGTTCTCCCTTTGGCAGTGAGTCACACTCTTTTGCCTGGGGAAGTTGGGGGTGGGCTGCTGAGTATGACCAAAGCATATTTGCAATGAAGGGGAGGTGGTCCAGAGGCTGGGTCCCTGGTCTGAGGTCATCAAACTCAGCTTGTCAGAGTTATAAAAATGCATCCACACCCTACATTTACTGAAATTTTTGGCTACAAATAGAGATCTTGTGTTTATAATTTAGTTTTTGGCTTCTGAGAAGACAAGGATTCTAACTGGCCATGACTTTTCAGTTCTCAAGTAGCTAACTCCAATTCCTGAGTTGCAGTGACCAAGTTTTTTTTGAGGAAGGTCAGTCTGTCCAAGGATTGAGGTGGCTTGCTGGCAGACAATGGCCTGCACTGGCCCCCATCTGTGATGACAGAATCTTCATGATGCAGGATTCTGAGTGTGACCATTTGGCATTTACATAGCATTGCAAGTTGGCATCTGTAATGCTGTAACAAGCCTCCCCACGTCTAAGACACCATGAGGATGGAATGCTATTATTTTTTGCCTGTTACTGGAAGGGAAAAACACCATGGTTCCCAAGACGACTCCTGAGGTATTTATTAAATGTGGCATTGAGAGGGACCACAGAAACATAGGGCTGCTTGTTAAACCAGGAAATGTGCAGGGCTCATCTGGGCTCACTAGATGAACAACCTCAAATGCTCGTGGACAGGGCGCCAGGACCTCCTGGGGTATCACCCAGGTTCCCAACGACCCCTGGTGTTGCAGAGACCGTGAGTGGAAGCAGAAGTGGAGGCAGGGCTTCTTAAAATCGCGGATGCTGCTTTATTTACCAAAGATGCCGTTCCAGGGCTGCTTCTGCCAGCCAGGCCTATGAACAGTCATGGGGAGTCCCAGCTCAGTCTCGGTCGGCAAGGCCAGGTGAGCCTTGCAGTAGGGGCAGTGCACCCTCCTGAAGTCCTTGAGTAGCTCCTGCCCAGTGATAGCAGGATGGGCAATGGGTGCCCGTATCACCATCTCAGGAAGGCACTTTCAGCTTTGGGGTCCCAAGGAAGAATTGCAGGACACGGTCAGCCAGGAGCGCTAGGCAGAAGTCAACGAGCAAGACCTGGGCGATGACCAGCTTGAACTGTGGGGCAGGGAGAGATGATGAGCTAGCTGCCCAAAGATGGGCCTGGGCTGAGTCCTAGGACCAAGTCCACGGGAACACTCACCTCCACAGGGATGTCAACGAGGCCAAACTGGCTGTTGAACTCGGGTGAGGAGCCAAGGAGCAGGCCAATGATGGCCACAAGTGACAAGATCAGGCTCCACACCAGGGGTCTATTCTCAGGCAGACTCTCCATGAAGGGTGGGCCCTAAAGGCACAAAGAGTGTTGAGGGCTGGGTGGGTTGGTGGGTGGCTGGGGCTAGGGCTGGGGCTCGGCCTGACCTTGTAGTTGATGGCAAAGGTGGCCATCTGCATGGCCATGGCCATGATGTACACGGTGCTGTTGACCAGGCTTGGCTCAAACTCCTTGTAGAGGTCCACAAACTGCTCCTGTCTGAAGGTACATGGGGGTAGGAGTGATTGAGGACACGATTGTCTTCTCTCTTGGAAGCATCTTGCTCACCCCCGGGCCCCTACTGGGGTAGTACTCACTTCTCGGGACTCCGGGCCTGAGCTTCGCGGTACAGGTAGACGAGACTCAGGAAGTGCACGCAGAACTGGAGTGCTACCGTGAGGATGGTGTATAGATTGAAGATGTTGGGCAGGGGTCGCTCTCGGGAGAGGGTCTTGAGGGGCTGTAACAGCAGGGTTGGGGTCAGGGTCCAAGCTTACTTTTGGGTAACCTGCCCGCATTGCCTTTTGGCAAGACTCACCACAGAGCAGTCAGCAAATTCTGATTGTCATAGATTAGCACCCTGCCCAGCTCCAGCCCCTTAGTAACCCCAGTCCATTGCTCTGCATGGAGCCATAGGGGTACTGAATCCAGCTCTCTCTGCTCCCATTGCACACAGACCCATTCTCTGGTACGACCACTTGTACCAGACCTTCTCATGTCAGCCTCTGCCCTTTCTACCTTGCTTCTTCCTTTACTTACCCCTCGGTCTGAATGTTGGCTCCACACAGGATTCCCTGACCAACCCCGAGGCTGTGCACTCTGTTTTTCATGGCACTGCTTACCCTGAGTGAGCCTGACAATAATTTCCCCAACTGTCCCCTCCTTGCCTGTGGATTCTGTGTGACCCACATGAGACCCTAGTCTGGGGTCAGTGCAGGTCTTTGGAGATGTACGGCAGGGGCACTGGGTAAAAGTCTTGGCAGGCAACTGCCTTGCCCCCCGATCCCCAGCTGTAATGTGGAGGCAACAGTTCCTATTCATCTTGACTGGCCCAAGCAACTGGATCATCAATCTGAGAAGTGCCATGATGGGGCATGGGGGGTTAAGGGAGGGAGAGTCCCATCTTATCTGGGGTTCCTGCCTACCTTGGAGCGGGAAATGAAGAGGAAGCAACCAGCCAGCAGCAGCCCCTGCAGTGTGGCCTGAAAGTCACTGAACTTCACGCCCTCCAGGTAGAGGACACTCTGGCTGTAGGCCAGGATGAGGGCGTTGAGTGCTAGGATCTTGAACATCTGCAGCGTGGTCACTAGTGTGCAGCGTCCCTGCTTGATCACGTGGCAGACTGGAGGTGAGGGGAGGCAGGTGTAAGTGTGGGTGCAAGGTACAGTGGCAGGGGATGGGGTGGGCTGGGACTCACTGCACTGGATGGACGAGAGTTTGGAAGTGAAGGGTGCAGCGATGCTGGCATCTCCCAGCTTCACGATGGGTGTGTTCTCATCCTCAAGATCCCGCAGCACCTGGCTTAGCCGGTCCTATGGGTGAGTGATGGGGATGAGACTTGGTCACAAAGGAGTGGTCACCCCCCCTTTGTGAAACTTACCCGTTGGGAGGCTGGCTGCTCCTCAGGGGGTGGGAGCCCAGATCTCTGCTTGGCAGCCCTGGAGGTGACCCTGACACTGCTGTTGCTCAGAACAGGGCTGTCCCGAGGCCGCCTTCGCCGCTCGACCACTCGTTCAGGGGCATTGGCCAGGAGCGCCACACCTGAGGTACGTGTGTGTCAGGAGTTGGGGAGTCCCCCTCTCTTAGGCCCTGCCACTCCCTGCCAAAGACCAGCATGTAGCAGGGTGTCTGCCGGAGGCAGAGATGAAGCCCTAAAGCCAAACCCCTATTTCATCAGATCGCCCCATCTTCAAACTATTTAAGAAGGCAAAAAACCTGAAAAGCCATACACTAGATGGGGGTCTATAACTAAACAATGGGTTACTAAAGAAATCCACTGCCAATTCTAAGAGATACTTGCTCCCAACTTTGCACTCCCATTACACCCCTTCTCTCGATCTCTGCCCCTGGGCCTTGGCACAAGCATTGTCTCCACATGGTACCCAAGTTGAGTCTGCCCCATGTCAAATCCCTGGGCATCCCAGACTCCTTGCAGCCCTAGTGGCAGTGTTCCTGACACCTGTGTCTCTTCCTGCCCTTGCAGCCCTGACTGGTCCTCTCTGCCTTCTCTGCTTATTGTCATATCTCGAGGAAAGACTGTGTTGATAGGAGAGGAGGTACCCCAGTGAGCACACTTACCCACGTCAGCATGCTTCAAGGCACCAACATCGTTGGTGCCGTCACCACACATGAGAGTCACATAGCCCAACTCCTTCAGGCTGGTAATGACAAACTCCTGGGTAGGCAGACAAGCTGTGTGAGGGTGATGTGTTGCCCCCAGGACCCCTCCTGCCCACTGCCCCAATGAACCCACCTTCTGTTTGGGGGCCACTCGGGCAAAAACCTGCACGTGGGGGATGAGACAAAGTAGCTGTTTGGGGTCCTCAGCCTGCAGGTGAGCTAGGCCATCACCTGTGATGCACAGTGCATGCTCCAAAGCCAATGCCTTTGGGGAGCCCTGGACCAGGGGTTGAACAATGCTGCCATCGATAGAGCGCCACTCACAGTGTCCACCTGCAGGGGGGACCAGGTCAGGGAACAGCTCAGCACCCAGGTGGATCTTTCATCAGACAGAATCCACATGCCCAGTCCCAGCCTCTCTAGAACACTTCATGGCCTACATCTTTCCTTACCCTCCCAACCTTGGTTCACACCCACCTGCCCAGGCCTCTTCTGACATCATTAGGAGCCCTCTGATACTGACAGGGGATCACAAAATCCAGGGTCTACACCACATGGCTGTCACCCCCACAGGTACTGGGTGATACTTGGTGTGCACACTCAAGCCTGGCATGCAGGTGGGTTGTTTTTGGGCTCACAGTCCTCTGGCCACATGAGGCCTTACCGTTCTCCTTGGGAGGCTGCAGGATCAATGTGTGTGCCTTGTCAATGAAGTGCAGTTCTTGGGCCACATGGCAGGCGGTGAGTGGGTTGTCACCTGTGATCATGACCACCTTGGGGGAGGGGTTGGGTGCAGTGAGCAAGACATGGCGGTGAATCCCCTCTATGGAAGAGTGGTAGGCGGAAGAGGGGGGGTTCTGGTCGCAAATGGGCTTCCAGGAGTCATAATTCAACTCTAACTGGGACATGCCAGTGACACGTGCACAGTCTTTCTAAGAATACCCACAGCTTTAATGTGTGACACAAATTAAAACCCGCCCTTGGTGTGGACCCACCCTGGCTTGATATGCCATGAGTGCTGAGGGTCAGGTGGGAACTAAGGTCACCATTCTCTAAACTGCCCACTCACGTCCACACACTAAGCAAAATCAAGAAAACAGACCACTGGCGGGTACGGTGGCTCGTGCCTGTAAGCTTCAGCCTATGAAATGGCTGGGGCTAGGGATTGCGGTTCGAGTCCTGCTCGGGACAACACAGCGAGATCTAGTCCCAAAAAATAGCTGGGCATGGTGGCGCGTGCCTGTAATCCCAGCTACCTGGGAAGCTGAGGCTGGGGGTTGCTTGAGCCTGTGGTTCCACGGGCAAAAATAGTGAGACCTAGTCTCAAAAAAAACAACCAAAAAACACCCCCTCCCAAAAAACCAGACCACTAGGACAGATGTGGCCTATGGAGTATTGCCTCCACACCCTCAAAGCTAACATAAACTCTCTTCTCTAGGACAAGGCAGTCTGGGGGATGCTGAGGGCCTGAGAAGTAGTGAGTTAGGGTGGGCACAGATTAGGAACCAGAGCAACCAGTCAGACAGAGCTCTGTCAAAATGTGCCACAGCAGATTGCATACACTGCCAGGACCTGGACACCCACTGAGGGTGGGACTATCCTCTGCTCTCACCTCCCCATTCCTCCTCATATCTGTAACAGGAACTGAAACCCATCAGAGGGGCTCACAGGAAGGGCCTGCAGTCATACCCGATGTGAGGCATTTTGGATCTCCCGGATTACAGCCTTGGAGTCAGCCTTGAGTGGGCAAGAGACCACAATGAAGCCAACGAATTTGAGGTTGCATTCTAGGGCTTCCCGCTTAAGCTCTCGGGCCTGTGGGAAGATAGGGTAGTGCACTCATCACCATTTCTTCCACCTAACTTCAACAATATACTGAGGGGTGGGGTAAAACTGCCCTGAGAGGAAGGTTAAGAGATCAGAGACATGGAGAGTACACTAAGCATCCTTGAGATGGGTGCTCAGCAGTGGCTAGGTGGGACTCTGCCTCACCCCTCACTCCTACAGTGCCTACTTGGTGGAGTGTACACAGAATGTCACAGAGTTCCAGTTGCTCAGCTTCTGAGAGTAAATGGGACTCTTCTCCACTAACCCCAAACACACACTCACCCTCTACCTCAAACCATAAAACTAAATTCTCCACCCTTGTGGAGTGAGTCTTCCACATTTCTTAATGTGCCATTAAGAAAACCACAAAAGTCTGGTTGCTGAGTGCCTGGAGGAATTAAGGTAGAGGAATGGGACAGACAGAGCTGGGACATGGCTTTGAGAAGGCAGGCTCACATTAGGTCTGAACTTTGAACATGATGCTGAAACTGATATGCTTCAGAAGGACTGCATAGCTGCTGAATCAATTGTGTAAGTGGCTAAAGGAATATCAGCACAGTGGAGGTGGGACACTGGTTGATGGAACATGTGAGTTTGGGACTGCGCAAGGATAAGGAGGTAGGGCAAGACCATTGTCATGGAGGGTGTAATAGGGCCCCTGGATGTGGCCAATGGCGGGTAGGAAACCAAAGGAAGTAACTTTAGGAAATGGATAGGGTTTCATAGGTTGGGGTGCATGAATTGGAGGAGAGGACTCTGCATTACTTGGGGCCTCTTAAGAAAGAGGCAAGGAGGAAGATGATGAAACCTTGCCCTCACAGGGATGCTGGAGGGAAGGGAAACAGGTGATACAGGGGGTGAGCCAGCAGGTGATGAGCCTGGGTCCTTACCTGTTGGTGGGTGAGGTGCCCCAGCTCTTTGTACCCCAGTGCCAGGACACGGGCTCCTTCCCGGGAAATCTCCGTGTGGATGTGGTGGTAGTCAGGAGGGCACTGGGTGAACTGCAGGAACACAGAGGGGTGTTACTGTTTACCCAAGAGGCACTTCTTCCCCTGGTGCTGCAGGGGTTTCAGCGGCTGCCTGTCCCTGCTGCCCACCTCCGCTGCCCAACCCACCCTCTCCCCTGGGTGGCTCACCATGGAATGCAGGGTTTCAGGGGCCCCTTTCACGGCTGCGATGTAGCAGAGATCAGTAGAGCCCAGCTTCTCGTAGGAGGCAAGCACGGACATTCGCTTTAGGGCACTGGCAAAATGAAAGCGCTGGTGAATTTTCAGCCCCTGAGTTTTTATACTTCGGGGGAATACTTTCTCATCTGGAAACAAATAAGCAGGAGTCCTGAGGGCCTTCGCTCCCAAGAGGCAGCCAAGCCCCCATCACCCCCTGATTCCCCTCCCCACACTCTAGACCCAGGGTCTTCAGGGCTCTTGGCTCCAGGAGGGGGTCAGAGGACTCTGCCTGTGGCTTTGGGCAGGGCCAAAAGGTTCCAACCCAGGAGGTACAAGGATGTGGCCTGTCCCAGGTCAGAGGAGAGCCCGTGTACACCCACTAGGGGAACACGAGTGTTGTGGGTCCATCCACCCATCAAGAGGTGGGGGTTTGTATATGATGGGCTTGAGGTTCCAGTGTCTCACCTTTGGTCAGTGTCCAGTCCACAGCTGTCAGCATGGCTTTCTCAAGGGGGTCACCCACCAGGGTGCCATCCTCTAGCTGCATGAGGGAGTGGCATGAGGCTAGGGCACGGTGTGTTTCCACAGGGATGCTGGACACGGGGGTTACCTCTTTTCCATCTCTGCAAGGATGAGAACAGTGAGAGTCAGGTAAACTGGGTAGAGGGACCCTTGGAATTATAGTCAGGAGGGATGGGGTCATTGTGCCAGTCACTGAGGGGATTGCAGGGAGTCTTTTTGGTTCCAAGACTTCTGTACCCAAGCAGTTGTCACACACTTAAGACAATATGGGGAGCCCCTGGATTGGATCTCTGATTGGCCCTCAGTGTGGGGACTCGGGCAGGGCACACCTGCCTATCTGATCTTTGACCACCCCCAAAGCCCTGCTGGGTACCTGGAAGCCCTACTCACTTAAGCCCGGCCACACCGCGCACCACCAGGCTATCACTGGTCAAGGTTCCTGTTTTGTCAAAGCAGCAGACCTCCACCTTGCCAGCGAAAGGGATCCGGAAGGGCTCCGTGCAGTACATGTCTGGGGGCAGGAGTAGGTCAGGGATTGTTCCAGGCCCCAGCCTGCTTGGCCCCCGATCCTGCCCCAATACTCACAGAGCTTGGCCAGGGCGATGAGAGAGGTGTTGACAGCCAGAGACAGTTCAATGGGCAGTTCAGGAGGCACAACAGAGGTGAGGATCAGCGTACACTCCAGGAACAGTTTGTAGCGGTTTCGGCTGGGGTCCTTGGTGCCTGCAGAGACAGGAGCTTTTCAGTTTTCCTGACGGGATAGGTGTTGAGACCCCATATGGGTGTGATGAATGTTTACCCTCAATCCACACGTAGGCTGCTGCTGCAATGGCAAAAACCAGGAGGAAGAGAATGAAGATGAAGGTCTCCAGATTGTTGGCAGTCACTCTCTTGACTCCAAAGAGAATTGTGCGTAGCAGCTTGCCCTGAGAGACAGAGAGGTATACAAGTTTTTCCTGGGGTTGGTGGTGTTAGGGCTCCCTGCTCAGAGAATAAGGGCTGGATTTTCCTCTGATGTCAGTGGGTGATTGCCCTGGCCCCCAAGGGACCAAGGAGCTGTTCCATGGAGACTGGCAGCTTAGTCAAGGATAAGTGGCACAGGACTGGGGGCTGGGGAAGGCTGAAATGAAGGACAAATTTTCTAGAAGGAGACTGGTCACCACCTCTACGGAAGCAGTCCTCACCCAATCTTAATAAGAGTTTATGGGAATGACTGCCCAGGCGCCAGTGTATGGCCCCCACCAGAAGCTCAGCCAGGGAGAGGCCTGGTCCAGGGCTCACCTTCACACCAACCCCTGACTCAGCAATTGCCGTCAGAACAAGCTATGGAAGGATGTTCTGGGGTTCTGACTCTTCGCCACCTGCTTCAGAGCCCACCCACCTTCCCAGAGCCCACCCACCTTCCCAGAGCCCACCAAGTGTCACACCTGCGATGTGTTGAATCCAGTTCTTAGGACGTAGGCTACACATCCATTGTCAACAGCTGGGGAGACAGGCAGAGCTGATATCACTTATGTCTGGTCGTCCTAACTCCCTCATTGCCCAGCAGATGGGGAAGGAGGGAAGGATGACCAAGATAGCCCCAGATACCCCCAAGGCACCTACGCTTCAGGCCTGTGCTGGCTTTCTGGGGAGGGATGTGCTGTACCACCTTGGTACCCCCAAAGATGACATGGAGCCGGGAGTCAGCCTGGAGGTCTAGTACCCGGTCTGGGTTAAGGTCTTCAATGGGCTCCTTGGGAAGAAGGTGGAAGATGATGAAGTCAATGCTTGGTCCTACCTTGTCCTCCTCCTCCACCCAATCTCTGGAGTACTGGACCCTGGGATGAATAGACCCTTACAGGCTCCTTGTCTCAGCAGTGCCTCTCACCATGGTTGGGGCTGGGCCCTCATCCCCTGACACCTGTCTGTGCAGCCAACTCTGCAGGAGTCACCCCATCCTGGTCCCATACTCTTGGTTCCTCTTATTACCTCCCAGTTCGTCCTCAGTAGCTCTATCTAGGCACCGTGCCCACCCTGCCTGCAGCTTCCCAGGCCAGTGATCCATCCCTCCTGTCTGCACCCAGTCACCAGTCTTCTCTGTGAAGGGGTAGTACCTTCATCTGCGGAACTGACTCCCCCGTGAGCATGGCCTCGTCCACAATGCAGCGGCCGCGCAGCAGCAGCACATCGCATGGTACCAGATTCTCCTGTGGGGAACGGCCTGCAGGGCAGGGGTAGAGGGTTGGACCAAAGCCTGAAGTGGGGTTCCCAGGGTAGAATAAACTGAGTCTCACCAACAGAGACGATGTCCCCAGGAACAATCTCATCACTGGCAATGGGTCTCCACTTTCGGCTTCGGTAGACCTGAGCAGGGGCAGGGGTATGGTCATTACGCCATGCCTAACCCAAGACTAACAAGGGCCCTCCTCCCCCCCCTAGTTTCCCTGTTAGCCACACCTGGATCATGTGGGGTTTATTGCCCATTTTCCGGATTTCTGACATATTTCGCATCTGTTGTTGTACCAAAGAGGCCTCAAATGCCACCAGCATGGAGAGTGTGAAGACACTGTAGTACCAGTACTCATCCAGACACCAGAGCCCCACACAGAACACCTGGGGAACACAGGTTAGTCTACTCCTGCCCCCACTGCCCACCAGGAAGACATCTGTGGAGGTTAGGATGGCAAGCACCCTCATGGGGGAACCATAAGGACAGGGAGAGGATTCTGGGTTCAGAGATGGATACAGGTAGCTCAGTTGTGAAAGTTCCAAGAGAGTGGGTAGAGAGAGAAGGCTTGAACTGGCTGTTTTACCTGGAACACAAAGAAGGGTGCTGTGGCTCTTTCCTTGAACAGTTCTGAGAAGTCAGGTACCACCATCTCAGCTCTGTAAGAGATCAGACCACACATCTGTTTCACCTTGTGAGGTTTTGAGACATTCCTCCTTAATAATTCCATTGGCGACACTACAGGCTTCTCTGTGAAATGAGGCTGGTAAACTTCTAGCTAGGCAGCTCCATGGACTAGGCTGTCTTCTACCCTGATGCACCAGGGCAGGCACACTGATCATCTCCAGTCCTCTGCTTAAAACCCAGATGAAGCTTCTGAACTGGCATCAAGCTCTTCAGGCAGCCACCCACCCAAACGGGGCTGTTGTGAGATAGTCGGTAGGGTGACAAGGCAAGCAGAGAAGGAATGGCTGACTGTGGGAGGGAACCTGAAGCTGCAGAGGCGGAGGGAATCAGGTGGAGTCCCCTGGGTTTTAAAATATGGTGCCTGAGCCCTGTGTCCAGTTTGCAGAAGGGGTGATCTGGAACCTGGATTTGCTAAAACCCCCCTGAATTGAGTCTTGTGGTGCAAAGAGACAGGTTTCAGGGTGTGTTCCTCAGCATGGTGTGTGGGGTGGGCCCTGTCTTTCAGGGAACTGACCAGGTCAACTAGGGCCATTTTCCTTCTGCCCTTGAACTGGAAAGACAACCTGGATGTGAAGTGTGAGCAAAAGAAACGGCAGAATAGCCCTACTGTGATAAAAACAAATAGCTGAGACCCACCCTGTATCATGTGAGGGATGGTGTGAAAGAGATGTCCCAGGTAGGCTGCCACCGTGGTTGACCTCAGGGGAGTGGGGG
>PVHY01019541.1:0-27186 GCA_004024945.1 Uropsilus gracilis | reverse complement strand
CTGGAGGTCTCTGTGCCTCGTGTGTTCGCAGAGCTGGCCCGGCTGGCACCTGAGCCAGGGCTACTTTCCGCGGGGGGTGGGGGGGTTGGGGGGTGGGAGGGGGAGTGGTCAGCCGCCCGTTCCTGTGCTCGCAGTCTGTGGTCGAGTCTGTCTCTTCCTAAAGATTCCTCTCATTTGTGGTGCCTCCTCTTTCTCCATTAGTCTCACCAGAGCCGTGTCAGATGTGGCTCCGCGGTGGAGCTTTGTCAGTATGGGGAACGGAAGGAGCATAATTATAGTCTCAAGTTTCCTCTTGATTAATTTTTAATGAGTAAAAACTTCTAACGATTTTAAAGTCAAATTGATGTCAGGGTAGATTCTGAAAAGTCTTACTTCCCCTTCTGCCTCGGGCCGGGCGCCCATGTTAGGACCTTTGATTGGCATTTCCCCCTTCCCTTCCACGCAGGGTCGCCCAGGCCCAGCATCCCGCGTCCTGCTCTGCTCACTGACAGTGTAGCCGGGACGTCACTCTCCGCGTTGTTCTCCTGCCTTTGGCGTCAGTCTGCTGCTGGGAAGCTTTAAGACAAGGTCTGTATTATTGCTGGCGCTGGTGGCCCCTAACTTCCTTCCGTCGCGATTATTCCGCTCACCCGTGAGTTATTTAGGATATTTTCAGAACGACAGCTCTGTTTTCCAGGGATTTTTGACTGATTTCTGACCTGACTGCATGATGGTTGAACGTGCGGTCTGGGTAGAGTGGGTCTTCGAACGGTGCTGAGGGTCGGTGTGTGGGGATTTTGTGACTGGCTGCTTTCACTCAGCACACCGCCTTTTGCATCCATTCACCCGTGTGGCCTCACGTGCCAGCGTGGCTGGCTTTCCGTGGCTCAGTACCATGGCAAGAAATGGCTGTTCATGCTCTGCTGGGTGAACACCTGAGCTGCTTGTTTGGGCCATTGTGAATGTCGCTGCCACGAACGTTTGCTTAGAAGCCCGCCAACCTGTGATTTTCACTTGTCTGTGTACATGTTCAGGCGTGACCTGGCCTGGCGGTGCGCTTACTGCACGTTTACCTTTACAAGAAACCGACACACTTTTCCACGGTGACGGTGCCATTTTGAGTTCCCACCGTGCAAAGTCAGGCTTGAGGTTTCCACTTGGACCAGCGCCTCACCAACTGCTTATTGCCTGTGTTGTTCAGTTGTAACCTTTCGGTGGGTACGGAATGGAGGCCGTTAGCATATTCCTAGTGACTAATGAGACTGGTATGTCTCCTGCACCTCTTGGCCTTGTTGTTTCTGGAGACGCTTCTGCTCAGATCGGTCCCTGCTTCCTATTGGATTGCCTCCTCATTAAATTGTACGTGCTTGGGATGTAACGCCTCTCTCAGGCACGTGATTCGGAACGGCTTTCTCCCGAACTGGCTTGCCCTTTCATTTTCTTAGCCGTGTCTTTCGGAAAGCAGAGATTTTTAATTTTGCTGAAGCCGCTCTCTTTTTCTCCTTTTCCTCTTACGGTTCATGCCTTCTGTGCGCTCAGAAATCTTTGCCTAACCGAAGTTCACAAAACTGTTTCCCCGGGATTTTCCCCGGGCTGTCTCTCTACGACTTTGGCAGTTTTAACTCTCATCTGAGCTCTCCCACAGCAGCTAGGCCCCGCCTGGTCCCCCTGATTGCTGCCCCCATGTCCATGCCCCGAGTCATCTCCTGAAGTTTACAGCCTGTGAGACCTCAGGGTGCCTCCAACTGAGCCCTGCACAGGCCTCCAACCCAGGGAAACGGGGCGCTAGTGCCTGCCGTTTACAGCTGCTGTCAGCCAGCGACAATAGCATGGCTTATGTTGTGTGAGGTAAGGCTCAAGATTCACCTATTTCCCTGTACGGACACCCCCCCATTCTAGCATTGTTTGTGGAGAACGCTATCCTTATTCCATGGAACCACACAGCTACCTCGATTGGACGTCAGCTCGCTGCTGTGAGGGCTTCTAGAAGACGGGCCTAATTTTGGACCCCTTCCTGTCCATGGTGTGCCATGTGTTCATCCGTAGCCGCTGTCTTCTCGATTGCTGAGGCACTATGGGAAGCCTGGCCGTGTTCCAGCGTTGCCCTATTTTTTCCTTCAAGAATCTTTTGGCTATTCTTGGTCCTTGAGCTTTCCGCATAAATTACAGCTTCATCTTGTCAACTTCTACGCAAACTCCATTGGTTTTTGATAGGGTCGGATTGACTCTGTGACTATTGATATCCTAAGAATACTGCGCCGATTACTTCTTGCGTTTAGGTCTCCTTTAGTTATTCTTAGTGGTGTTTTGGCATCGCAGTATATGGACTTACGTTGCTTACGGTATCCCGAATTAGAGCTCCCTTTGTAAATACTGCAAATGATGTCCTATACTTCAGTGTTCATGAGTCCGTTGCTAATACAATTACAGTTAATATTTATGTTTACCTTTGCTATCGTGCGACCTGACTAAATTTGCTTACTTCTAGTAGTTTTCCTGTATTATTAGGATTTTTTTTACATGCACCACTCTGTCTGCAAATTCAATTTCACTTCTTCAGATATATATTTCATATTATACTTGCTGGGGTCTTTAAAAGGTAATGAATGAGGAGGGATCAATTTATGCACAATTGTGACAAATCAATAAAAAAATTTAAAAAAAAAGGTATGGGAGAAGGGACCAACCACGTATTGATACAATGACACTTGGAAATATTCTAGTTATTTTGTTTACTGGAAGTGTCATGGATATTAGCACTATGTTGATGGATTTATATGTTTACCAAAAAGAAAAAATATCAATAAAGAACTAAGATTTAAAAAAAAAGGTAATGAATGCATGCAACGTGAGCCACCCCCCTCGCCCTGTTTCTGTGACTGCGCCAAAGAGTTAGCCCTTGGGAGTTGAGGTAGTCAAGCCCCCTAGGTCTTGGTAAACACATTTACTTACTTGAGTTGCTTGAAGGGACAGAGGCGCATGGGGCAGAGGTACACAGAGCAGCACCCCCCCCCCCGCCCTCAGCCACTGTTCGTAAGACCTAAGGGTGAAGGTGTGGGGAAGGGTGACCCTCCCTGTGGTCAGAAGATGTTCAGGAGGTGCCAGGGTGCCGCCTACAGACTGACTGTCATTTCCGGACCTTTGTCGCATGTCAGACAATGACTGCCAGCTCCCCTAGGTGGGGATTGCAGCGGAAGTGAAGGTTTGGATCCTAGGGGCGTCTCCTTGCAGATGGGAACATGTCCTCGACTCCCCCTGGGTTGCTGGAAGGTGCGTCTTTCTGTTTATCATAGGGAGATGTCGAATTGTGTTTGTGGGCGAGGGCCCAGATGGGATGTCCAGGAAGCTACAGTAGCAGCACGTCCATCCTCATCGTCCTCCATCAGCCTCTCCTCAGGGTTGGGGGCGGCTTTGGAATGCTTTCATTCTTCCGAGGAGCCGAAGGTTGCGCCTTCAAAAGCCACGGATGTGCCGTGCGCTGCTGTGTGTCATCCTTGCAGTTCCGGAAGCTTCACCTTCTCTGCTGACTCTGATTTTGGAGCCTCTTCCTTTCCTTGCCTTTTGAATTTCCGCCTTTTTAAAAAAACATGATTTCTTCCACAGCTCCAGCAACCTCCTCCCTGTTAACAGCTCCACAAGCTGGGGCGGGGGGGCGTGTGAGGGTGAGTGAGAGCGTGATGAGTCCGTCCACAGTTGATAGTGGAGCTGGGTAGCACGGGCGTTTCTGGCTGGACTACGGGTAGCGCCCAAGCAGGAAGATGGTGGTGCGTGCTTGGGGTTACGCTTGCTCTTTCGGAACCTCCAAGGCTCTGAATGAAGCTCATCTCTGCTCACTCCCTTCAGCCGCTCCTGCGGCCCTGGCAGGCTGCCTGTTGGGCAGGCCACTGGTCCTGCTGCTGATCTTGGGTAGCCCTGTGTCAAGGTCAGCCTGCTCTTGTGAACCGCAGGCTCACAGCAAGTGACTGAAGATGTGTCAGGCCCAGCAGTCCCCACGGCAGAGGCGCTAGGAGACGTGGGAAACCCCGCCGGCCGCTGTTCTCTTCTCGCTGGGGCTGGAGGCTCAGAAGCTGCCAATCCAAGCTTTGGCGTTTGCCCAGCTTCGGACTCCAGCCTGTCCTGGGACTCTTCTTCAGCGCGGCCTCCAGAGGCGGTGGAACCTTTCTGCAGTATCGTCGTGGGGTCAAGTCTTTGAGGGGCTGGCATTTGGCTCTAATTCCAAGCCTCTGTGCGGTAGATTTAGTCAGTTTGGAGAGCGGACACCCGGGCCGCACGCGGTGTTGCTTTCCCTGTCAACCCCGGGATGCGGCAGAATCGCCTTGGTGACCGGTCACGACAGAGTGCTTGGCAGGAAACCGGCCAGTGCCAGCCTCGCCTGCATCGGCGCCCCGGGAAGGTGCGGCTGGTGCCTGGTGCTGCCAGGCCCGGAGGCGAGAGCTCAGTGGCCCCGTGGACTCTGACTTCTGCCTTGGTCCGCGAGGCATCAGGCTGTTGCTTGTGTTGACCGTAGTCGGAGAAGATTCGCCGGTGACTCAGTCGCGTCGTGTGGGTGGAGGCGGGAGGGTGATGGACTGGGTCGGTGCCCGGCCGCTGTGCGTGTCGGGGGAAGTGAGTTTGTGGGTCTGTCAGATGGAGGCTGGCCTTCTTCTCTGGGAGCATCAGAGTGTGGGGCGAGCCCTTCCTTCCGAGCCAGCCGCATAAGCGGAGGCAGCGTCTCGTCCACCCGGGCCCCGCTGCAGCAGGTGCAGGGCCAGGCTGAGCGCTCGCTCCTGCCGCAGCCCTTCCAGGCGAGCTGCCAGCCTTCCCACCCCTCAGGCTGTGCGCTGACACGGCTGCGTGGCGCTGGCTGGGTTCACGGGCGTGCGGGGCGGCCCTGCAGGCGGTAGCGGGGCTGCCGGGAAGCCCTGGCCGTTACCCGGGACGACGGCTGCTCGGTTCCCATCAGGTCGCTTCACTTACCGCCTCCGTTACGGTTTCCTGCGCTGATCCTTATTGCTGTGTAATTTGCAGCGCCTTGTCTCTATTGCTCTCTTCCTTGTCGTATTCGCGCCTCTCCCTGCGTCAGCGCGGGCTCCTCGGAGACCAAGCTCAGCTGCCAGGCTCGGTCAGAGCGGTTGCTCAGCAGATCTTGGTTGAGTTCTGACTCCTCCGGCCATAGGGTCAGACGATGGCCTGTGCTGAGGAGGGAGTGTGGAGATGCACCGCGAGACAGAATTGTCCTGAACGCGATCCTGTGTCACGAGCATTTTGTAGATTGCGCATTTTGGTAGCTGACCTCCTCTTACGCTGAGTCGTGTGCGCCCAAAGACACGGAAGGCCTAAACCGCAGCTCCTCGGAGCATGACCTCGTTTGGAGATAGGGATGTTGCAGAGGTGACTAGCAGAACCGACCCTAGAGGAGGTGGGCTCTCAGCCCAGCAGGCCTTGTGTCCTTGTCAGCGGGAGCTCCGCGTGAGGCCACACAGTCGTGGGGAGAATGACAGGGCTGGAAGTCGGGCGTGTGAGGGTAGCTGGTCACCCCCCCCCACCTGCAAGGGCGAGGATGGATCCTCCCTCCAGCCCTAGGTGGGAGCGTGGCCCTGCCCACGCTTGACTTTTGGCGTTCTAGCCTGCAGAGCTCTGAGCACGAGGTTTCTGTTGTAATCCAGGCGGCGGTCCGCTGGGACAGTGGCCCTAGGAAACTGAGGCACGGCCCAGCCGTTGCTCTGCTTCCCCCTTGCTGCTTGAACTTGTGTGGACAGATGTGGGCTTGCACTTCCCGTCGGGCGGGTGGGTTGCCTCCATTTCCGTGTGTGTCTTCCCCAGCTAGTTTGATCGTTAAAATGCGCTTGCTGGAAGAGTAGCCAGGGTAAGGCAAGCCCGGCCCCAAACGGCCACCCCATGCCGTGCTAGGAGAGGGCGGCGTACACGGGCTGTGGAAACGTCCTGTCGGGAACAGTGGAACCTCAGGCCAGGTCAAGTGAACCCTGAGAGGAGAATGGAAACCAGCGTGTGAATAATGAATGAACAAACTACTATGCAGGAGGGGACGTGGGTGGAAGGCAACGTCGCTCACATAGTCGTTAGTCACTTAAGGATGTTTCTGTCAACAAGGGGCCTGGTGGATGCCCCAGTGGTGGACGCCACACAACGTTGGTGTGTCAGAGCTGGACTGGCACGTATGTGTGCATATACTCTGCCACAGCTGTGCAGCGAGGGAGCCGCCTAGCCGTGCGTTTCTCAGCTCCCCGTCTGACGAGAACACTTCACAAGAAGAGCCAGGGCAGAAGAATGGGTGACGAGTCCATGCATAGAGAAGTTCAAAAGCAGGCCGGCTGACATGTTGTTTAGGCATTTATACATGCGTTACGCACGCATCGAGAATGTTAGCATACGCAAAGGAGTTCATAATGTACAAATCGGCGCTGGGACTGCTGGGTAAATGGACATCTCTCCAGAGTCACGTAAACTTCTGAGGTGGTGCTGGAGTCATGTGCTCGTTCATGGGGTACTCGATGGCTTAGTGCTTGTGCCGTCAGGAAGCTCAGCTCCACCAGGGTGACACACACTGCCGACCTTCAGGCTCTGCAGAAGTGAGGTATGTGTGTGCGCGTGGGCCTCGGGAGGCAGGAACAGCTTTCAGTGGTGAAGCAGGCAAGAAGGACCCGATGAGCACAGCTCCTGCTTGCTTCCCAGTGAGAGCGCCTGCAGGGATGGATCCAAAAGGTGGGTTAGCGTCTCTCGATTTTTCTAGAAACTGCTCACCCACATCATGTTTCCTTTGTGTTCTTCCTCCTCCACCACGAATTCCAGGTGGGAATTTTGTCAGTGACGCCCTGATGCCCTCAGCCTCCCGGAGCTGAGAAGGCCGTGGGAAGCAGCGAGCTGGCACTTGCTCGGTTGTTTACAAATGTATTCACGGTCACCTTCCGCCATCGCCCCTTTCAGTTTTGCTTCACAAGGTGCTTCTGACTCACGTTGAGGGAATCATTCTCACAGGGGAAATCGTCCACCGAAGGAGAGTTTTGTCGCGGGGCATTTCAGCCAGGCGCCCTAGCCTTGGGATTGGCAGCTGGACGGGGAACTTGATCTTGTTCCTATTTTAAAACACTGTTTACTGGCAGCTCTTTGCTCGAAAACCCATCGGTGAAGCTGATGACCCCTTCAAACGTAGGTGATGTCCTTATCAGGTGGCCTTTTTACATTGAAAATAAGGCGAGCCTGCCGCTCGCTGCTGTTGCTGGTGCTTATTGAGCGTGCCACCTCCAGTTTCTGGGGCCCTGCAGCCGCGCCCTGCGCCATGGCGGTGGCCCATGCCGCTGAAGCCAGTCAGCTGTCTTGAAGATGTGCCACCAGCCACGAAGGGACCACGGCTCAGCTCACATCCATCCCTAAGCCCTGGAAAAAGTGATTCAGATCTTTCTGGACTGGGCCGGAATCGTATTGTACTCGCCAGAGCTCTTTGCAATATTTAAAGGAGTGGACGTCAGGGCATTGCGGGACAGTGAGCTCTAAATGCGCTGCTACTTAATATTTTATATTTTCTAAAGAATCGGCAGCGCAAAGGCCATTTAGCGCTGAGGTCTGATGTGGAACGAGGAAAATGAATCTGCTGCCTGCGTCTCACGTGTGGAGCATCAGCCGCCTACCCTCACAGGGCGGGGCTGGGTGGGGATTGTTTGGAATAGATGGATTTACCCTCAGAGGTCTCCTGCGTGTCCGGACACTCTTGAGACTCTTGGTTGAAGGTGAGGGACCAGGTCCCTGCCTTAGGGTTTCCACTGGAACTTCCGCTGGGCTGGGTGTTGCGTTCTCTTTTCCCCTGGCAGCGGGCACATTCTGAGATGCTGTGCTCTAAGACTGGAGATGAGCTCGGTCCCTTCAGCGAATGTGGTTGAGGCCTGGTGCCGCCGCCGCCGCCCGCCGCCGGGTGTGTTCCCCGGCAAATCGGCTGAGTGGGTTAGCGGCAGTTTTAGGGCCTCCTAGGGGCATCTGTGGGAGGAGGCGGGAAGCTGGCATCGGGGTGCCTCCATCGTACCGCGTTTTCCTGGTGCCGCCTCACAGCCCCGAGGTAGACGGTATCTCACCGGGGCACAGACGGGAACGGCAGTTGCTCCAGTGTTAAGCGGCTGTGTCGCTAATCAGCGGGAACGTTCACATTTGAACGCCAGACGGGCTTGAGCAGAATCACTTCCTTTTTTTTAGCTACTTCACGGTTTTGCAGGCGGTAACTCTGGGCTGAGGTCCGATACTTTAACTGATATTTATGATTCACCTGGGCTAAAGAGGGTTGATGCATGGAAAGAACCTACTGTAATAGCTGTAAAGCTGGGGGTTCTCGGGCAGGAAACCTTTGTGGCACCCCCACCCCAATTTCCCTGCGACTCCCGCAGAAGACCTCGGGTTCTGGAGTGGGGGGTGGCAGCCTGTGACTGCTCCCCAACCGACTTTGCATTGAGCTTCATTTGACATCAGCAGAATCAGGAAGCATGAAGCGCGCGTGATTCGTGATCCCTGCGTCCTGTCGCCATCTGAGAGCAGAGAGCTCCCAAAACTCACCCCGATGCACCGACCTCAGCCGCTTGGTCTTGGTACCTGGAGCGCGCGAGCGTCGGGCCCTGACCTGCCGGCAAAGGCCTGTGGGGCAGAGGCAGCCTCGCTTCCTTGTCTTGCTCTTGGGTTTTGCTCTTGTCTTCCTTACTTGTCTTGCTCTTGGGTTTCTAGACGCGGGGTAGCCGCGTCCTTCCCGCATTTGTCGATGGTGTTTTTAGTTCCACCTGCTGCGGCTGCTTTGCGGGATGCTGGTTTCCATATTCAGCAAGAAGGGACGATGGCTTCGTCGTCTGGAAGGAGGGTGGGTGAAGAGGTGCTGGCGTCTCACCAGATGCCCTTGGCGGGAAAGGTCTGGAGCACAGACCCGCTGCCGTGGCGCTGCCCAGAGCTGGCAGGCCTGTGCCTGGCAGCAGCCTGCCAGGGCTGCTTCTGCACATTTCCCCAAGTTTGCGTGAACCCCTGACTTCGGGGAGCTGTGGGACAGATGTCACCATGGTCTTCAGCCAGGTCTTTATCGCCCTGGTCCATTTGTTCCTTTGACGAAGACCCGCAGCGTGCGTCTGGGTGCTGGGCTGCTGCGGGTCTGGACGAGCTCCTCGCGCGAGCGGGGCTTTGCCTGCTGGCGGGAGCTGGGTTGCATCATTTGCTGAAAGGAGTTAAGTGCTAGAAAGGGGTGGTGGCCAGAGAGAGGGGGAGAAGGGAGCCAACAGAGGCACAGGAGTCCCTGAGACTTGCCGTCTCGGGGGGGGGGGGGGGGCTGGTTGTCTTGAATTTAAACACCGCCGAGGCTATTGTGACTTCAGAATTTAGTCTGTTCATGCCACCTTGTTAGAAATAGTGCCTCTTTATTTGAGGGGGCAAGGGGCCCCCAAGACTAGCCTCCATAGCTTACATTTTCTGGACTGTTTCCTAGTCTTCAATGGGGAAACTCCCTCCGTAGCGAACTTGGGTGGCCCCGACTTCGTGCCTTCATGCCGCAGCCCCTCCAGAAGCACCCCTTCCTGGCCCAGCCCACCCTGGCACTCACTCGTGAGGCGGGGGTCGCGTCACCTGCCTGCCGGGCGCTCTGGGCTCCTTCTCTGGAGCGGCGGGGCTGGGTTGCCCTGGCCCGGAGGTGTTTTCATGACCAGCCTTGGGCAGGAGCCCTGTAGTCAGCGCGCACATGGGGGTGGGCTTTCAGTCTCACTTCCAGGCCGCGGTGGTCCTGGTCCGAATCAGCGTTGTTTGTTTCTTAATAAAAAAGATGGCAGCTTGCTCCCCAGGGGGTGGCGAGGGTGGCCCTCGTCGTGGAGCAGCGCGGGCACTTCCTTGGTGAAGCTGAGTGACCTCACCGGGCCTGGACATTGTCCACAACGTCCCCGCGGCCTCGTCCAGACCTTATTTCCAAGGAGAAGCTTGATACCTAGGTCGCCACAGGCCACACACTAGCCCTGTCAACGCAAGTGGGGCCTGCTGGCTTGGGGCAGACTTCTCGAGCAGAGGGCTGGCATCAGCACTCAGTGAGTGGCCTCTGCGCATCGTTTGTGGCCAGTGTGCCTGGGCTCTGCCTGGCTCGTCCCTGTGGGTGGCGGCACGCGCTGTGCGCAGCTGCGCTGGTGTGGAACCGAGATCGCAGCGGCCGAAGCCGGGACATCCCCTGAGCTGCCCAGGACGGGCCAGCGAGCTGCAGGCTCCAGCTCTGATGGCAGCGCGCCTGCCCTCGGCACCGCGCCGGGGGCTTCTGTGCGTGTCAGGGGTCCCTCGAGGGGCCACACAGAGGTTTGACTGAGGAGATTCCAAGGGGAGATCGTCACGCACTGGCCCGTGCTGCCTGGACCCTGGGGGTCCTCGGATTTGCCCTCGATCCAGCTTTTACTAGCGGCAGTTTCTAGCGTGACGCTCTAAAGGAGGCATCTTGAGGTGACTGCCTGGCAGACGGCGCCGCTACTGTGAGATGTCCAGAACGGGCCGCTCTGCGCAGACAGAAGACAAATCCCTGGAAGCTTCGGGGCTGGACGCTGGGGAGTGATGAGTGACTGCTTTTGCGTGCGGGTTTCTGCTTTGGGGTGTTGGCCGCACCCCTCTGTGGCCAGACTTCCAAAGCCAGGAGCGTGTGCCCTGGGCCAGGGTGGCTTGATAGCGTGGGACTCTGTTTTAGGGCAGTTTCGGATCAGGGGGAAGGAGGACCTTCCAGTTAGATTCGCTTCATTTAAAAGTACGATATTTCAATGAGGCCTGACAAAAACAGGAAGACCCGTCTTTCTTCAATGGTTTCTGAGCAGGAACAGGAAGGGGAGAGCTGCTGGCCTATGTGCGAACGTCTCCAGCAGCAGCCATCGCGGACGTGTTTGGAAACACCGACTTGAGTGTTAATGGTTTCACAGATTAAGCTGTCTGGTTCTTAGAAGTTTCTGTTCCTGAAGAAAACCCTCCCGAATGTAGACCCCTGTTCAGTGAAGAGAAGGAATTTGCGGGTGCTTCACGCGCCCTACTTAGCCCATCCCGGCTGTTCTTTCGCATGGATTTGCAGTCGAGATGAGCAGCGTTTCTGAGGCATCCTGCCCTATGCGGTCTGACTCTAGCTCACTCTAAAGGCCTCATCCTTCAGTCGTTTTAAAGAGGAACTTCTGATGCCAGGTCGTGCTTCCTCACAGTGGCTCCAGCTGCTTTCAATGGCATGCCCCCCTGCCCACACCGCCTCCGTTGCCCTCAGATCCGTCGTACAGCAGCAGCGCCCTGGCAGCCCGGTGAGCCGCTGTTCACACTCAACCTGCGGTGCTGTTTCCCCTGGTTGTGGGGTTGGTGCACAGTCACTCACCCCCGGAGCCCCGTGTGCCCGGCAGACTGCCCTCACTGGCAGTCTCTGCTCTTCACCTCAGTGGTGGCTTGGACACCTTTCTTGAGGCCAGGGCACTGTGCCACTTTGAAAGCACCAGACCCCCTGAATGCCCCAGCTGCCTGGTGGAACTGGCTGCACCGTAGGAACTCCCAGCACTTCCTCGGTGCCTCCTCCGGCTCATGAGCATCCATAAACCGAAAACCGAAGCGCCTCATCAAGCTGTCTGGTGCGGCGGTCACGTCACAGGTCGAAATGAACCCTCGGGCCACACGCTGCTGTGTATGTTCCAAGTAGGCTGCTTTCGCTCAGGTCCGCACTATGATGAATATGCATTGTTGAAATGACGCATAGACTGACTCTGGAAAGCCCAGACTAAAGCAAATGCGCTAATTTGGCTTCTGTCGGATCCGTGCCACTTGAGGTTGCCAGAATTTGGGGAAGGCAGAATTCTTCCAGGGAAAACAATGTGTTCAGTGGCTCCGCCTTCTCAGCACTCTGCTCACCGCCTTGAAGTCATCTTTAAAAATGACAGGTGCAAGGTCGGGCACGGTGGCACGTGCCTGTAAGCGGCAGCCTAGGAAGCCACAGTGGGGACCAGGGATTGTGGTTCGAGTCCCACCAGGGGCACGTAGCAAGACCCAGTCCCAAAAAAATACAGCTGGGCGTGGTGGAATGCGCCTGTCATCCCAGCTACCTGGGAAGCTGAGGCTGGGGATGGCTTGAGTCCGGGGTACCCCAGGCAATGTGAGCCTGCGGTTCCACGGGCAAAAATAGCGAGACCTCGTCTCAAATATAGATAAATAAATAAATAGAAATGACAGGTGCAGAGTCGACGCTGCATGGGCAGTAAAGCACTGGGGGTCGCAGGGGGCAGCTCGCGCACGGAGTGTATTTGCGGCCCACGCGGCCCTGTGCACCCAGCCGCCTTTTCCTTCATCACCACTCTTGTGGGGGCTGGTGCAGGGCCCGTCCCCGGGGGCCGCCTGTGGAACCGGCGACTGCGAGGTACCGTTCGTTCAGCTCCAGCGTTTACAACTCAGGCTGTCTCTGCTTTTCGAAATCGCATACAAGTTCAGTTGATGTTGGATGTTCTCTCTCCCTCTAGGGTTTCCAGTATGGCTTCTGCACCAGCTCCTAAGTATAACTCCCACTCCTTGGAGAACGAGTCTATTAAGAGGGTAAGTTGACGTCCCCCCGGTGTCTGTGCCGGTCTCCACACTGCTCTCGTCCGATTAGGCAGCCCCGCGGGGCTTAGTGAGTGACGACTTGAGTCATTCATTCCCGTAACGTAGACACTCTCATGCACGTGGCTGCGTGTTCTCCCATCTGGCTGCAGAAGAGACTGTCCGCCTTGTATCTGTGAGTTTTGTGTTTGCACATTATTTTACGGACCTTAATTTTTTGAGATCCGTGTCTTATGAGCCACTCAGATGTTCTCGTTGACAGAAGGCAGCTTGATGTATCCAGAGGATCGTGGAATTAGAGGGTGATGTGAACTAGATATTGAAAAGGGTGCCTTCAAAAGCCACCTTCTCCATGGCCCTGTGAGGCACTGACACGTGCAGAGAGACGCTGTCCTTGCCGCCCGCACTGCGCGAGACTGTCCACACAGTCAGGGCCATCGCAAGGTCGCTTCATTTCTGTTTCCCTCATTGTGACCACAGGTGACTTCAGAGCTAAGTGGGGTGTTTATTCTCCATTTGCGTTTCCTTTGTGTTCATGTCCTTTTTGCCTTCTGTGGTGGTCGGGAGCGGGGACTTTTCTGTTGATTTTTAAGTGATCTTTGCATTTTGTGACAATCCTGTCCTTGGACATTATAGTCTTTGACCTTGTTTGTTGTCTTTCCAAGTGTTTGCTTTGATTTTGAAACACGGGTTTACAGTATTTGTGTCATCACAGCCTCGATCTTCCCCTTCATAGTTTCTGCTTTTGCTCATTTTGCGTTTTCCATTGCTCAAGATTTTATATGATCTTTCTTCATTCTTCAATATTTTTATGGTACAAGAGTCAGTTCAAAAGGCAAGCATAACTTCGAGGAACAACCGTAGTCCACGTGTGACATCGCTCTGAATATGCTGCAACTGATCCTCCTCAGCCTGTGTTCCTCAGAATACTCACTTCCCTCCCTGTGTGGCCAGGATGTGCATCCATCCCCACCCCCAGCCCAGAACCATGGCCCTGGAAAGTCTGTGCTGCACACTGAAGCGTGCATTGCACTCATCTCAGTGACAGGCGGTGGTGATCGTGATCATTTCTCCCCCATCGTATTCACATCCAAGCACTCAGGCTTATTGAAAATGGATAAGAAATTTTTGTTTTTGTCCAAGTCAGAAAGATAAACCCATCACAAAAGCCAACCACACACCCCTTTTTGATGGTTTCTATTTCACCTCAGCGTCCAACTCTCCTTCCTCTTGTTGCATAGCAGCCCATGCTCGCATCTTCCCTGAGTCTGCGAAAGAGTCGCTTGTGCATTTAGTTTCACTCAGTTGTGCCACAGCCCCTGTGAGGGAAGAACCCCTAACTTCACCACAGACATGATCGCTGTGTGATTTTGGAAAACAACTAGAAGCTTGAGTCACAGAAGACTGAGACAACCTTTCTTTATTTTTTACTTTTGAGAGACTAGGTTTTGCTATGTTGCCAGGGTTGTCTCCAACCCATGGACTCAAATGATCCCCAGCCTCAGCCTCCTAGGTAGCTGGGATTACAGGTACGCACCACCACACCCGACTATTTTTCTGAGACTAAGTCTCGCTATACTGCCCGGGGTAGTCCCGAACCCAAGGACTCAAGTGATTCTAGCCTCTGCCTCCCAAGTAACCTGGATTACAGGCACATGCCACCATACCCAGCTTGAGACAACCTTCTGTGGCAACAGATGTTAATTGTATGTGTGGTCCTCAGCGTGGGACTGAGGGCCACCAGGCAGACTTGACGCGTCACTCCCAGCCGCCCAGCCACTATGGCTCACTGGAGACTGGACTCAGGCCTCAGCGCTGGCTTTGCCTGCCCAGCAAAAGCTACAGCAGTGCTGGCAGCAGGCACCTGCCTGGCAGTGCCTCACAAACCAGCGGAGTGAAGCAGCACGAAGGCGTGTCAGTGGCCACCTCTGTGCTTCCTTGCTTTTCTCCACGAGGAGGGGCCTTCGCGAAGTGAAAAATGCAAGGTCACGTCAGTGGCCTTGTGACCTTGTAAGAAGACTGATTTGCTGTTGTGTATTGTTTAGTTCTGACCCCACTGAACTGAGGTTTCTATTCCTACTCTTAACGGAGGAGGACTCTGTACTTAATATCAGAAAGGAAGCTGCCACGGCCACTATCTCTAGAACACACGAGACAGTTTCTTTCTGTTGCTCTCCCCGACTGGTGCTGCGGGTGTATGAAGTGCTTAGGCACGTCTGACTGTCCACACTGAAAGGCGTGCTCATGCTCGTGGTCTTGACTGGCTAAACCGCGCCACTCAGCAGTGTGGATGTGGTCAGATTTTGCAGCTGGAATGTCTCTATTTTTCCTTTCAACACATGTGTGTGTGGACTTGCTTAGACACCTTCTGATGCCGCTGTTTCGTTTCCAGACTTCTTCCAGAGATGGGGTTAATCAGGACCTCGGCGAAGCCATCCCTCGACTGCCAGGAGAGATGCGAATTACCGGTAAGCGGCCTGTGAAGCTTGGCTCTGAAGCCTGACGAGAGGGCCAGCAGTGACAGGTCACCTCAGTCCCGTGACGCTAAAGGTCAAATGCGGAGTCCTCGGCTGGCTGCCGTCTGCTCAGCGGCCTGCTCAGAGCACTCCAGAGCTCCGCAGACTCCAGGGCAGCGAGTTTTTTCTCTGTATTTTCAAAAACTAAGAATTATTAGGGGGGAAATTATGGATTATGTTCTGAAGGTCTTGAGCTTGTAAGAACAAAATGATATTACGGTTGCTAGTCGTGATGCGTGCTTTGAAACGATCCATTTAAAGGCTCACGGTCAAAGTGTCCTCGTCTCTGAGACATAGAAGCATATTGGCCTAAAATAGCTTTCATTAGTTGCACAACGGAACACAATAATACTGAGGTAACGTTTTGATTGTTGGCGTCTTTTGGTAAGTTCATGTTATGAATAAGCCCCTGGGCCTAGACCAGATGCCTGGCACAGGAACACAGCGCACCTGACAGCTGCCAGCCTGCAGCCGACATGGCAGGTGCGCATGTTTTATGTCCGGGCTGACACCTTCTTCTTAGCTTTGCGCTGTACGCACTGATGGCGCAGTTCCAGGGTGTCAGGCCACAGGGCTCACTGTGTGAGATCGGGGCTGTTTTGTGCCAATGGCAAGCCCATGGCGCTAACTGCGTTCAGGGCATGACCATGGCGCCACCTTTGTGAGGGCTTCAGCCAGGCACCAGGAGACGTGATTCCATGTCCGCAGAGTCGCTCGCAGGCATCCACGCTCAGTCTCCTGGCCTGTGGCTGGGTCAGAGTGGAGTGTTGGTCTCTCATCTGCCTTAACTGAGGTGGTAACGGATTCGATCGTCAAGATGTGGCCCCGCTGGGTACCTTTCCTTCTGCACCAGGCAGACAGGGATCTCGAGACTGCAAAAACAGATGACACTGAAAACTGTGACTATGTTAAAGGGCGCCCTTGGGAGTTTTCTTTTTCCGTGATAAGTGAGCTCTCCGCATCTGGTGTGCCCTGATGTTTGAGTCTCCCAAGACTGCCTTACTCTCGTGGTGACCTGCCCTATATCCCTGACATGTCTGGGGTGCATCCAGCTAGCCCCATCTCCGGGCTGCTGAGAGCGGAAGGCCGACTGTGAGCAGCATCTTTCCTGTTGCTGCTCCCGCAGTGAAAGCACGAGGCATGGGGGGGTGGAGGCTGGCAAGCCTCAGGCCCTACCTGCTGGGGGCACCATGAGCCTGGCCTACTTGAGCTGCCATCCTTGAAGTGAGGCACTCGAGTCACCTTTACACCCCACCTGGGGTGAGGGAGCACGGGCAGCGGCGGTATGCTCGGTCACAGGCCGTGGCGGCATTGAGGGCACATCACAGAAGCACCACCAGTGCCTGTAGGCCACGTGGGGCACTTCACTGGCCCCCGCTTCACTGGCATGACCTGGCCCAGCGATGCAGAGGTGTGGCAGTGCTTGTTCTGCCTTACACTGACTCGCTACTGCACCTGTTCTTCGCCAGCTAGTGCATGTCCCAGCAGCCGTTGCGCCGTATCTTGGTGTGTGTTTCCATTCTTTCAGGGCACTTTTTTTTTATCTTCATAGACAAAGAAGTGATTTACATTTGCCCTTTCAACGGCCCCATTAAGGGAAGAGTTTACATCACAAATTACCGTCTCTACCTACGGAGTTTGGAAATGGTAAGTAGACTCTACGGCCCTGAAGGTGGCCCTGCCTGGTAAGGCTACTGCTGAAGTGTTTCTCGTCCGCTTTGCACAGTTGCATGGATAAGATTAACGTGGCGGGAGATTTGCTTGTCAGCTCTTCGTTCTTGGCATATTCGAAGCTCGTTGAACTGACATCTGGATGGGTAGGGAGTTGAAGGAACTTAAAAGTTTTGTCCCTCGTGAGAGTGGGGCGGGTTGGTGACAGTCCCCGTGCACTAGTTCACGGCAACAGAACAGCTTCCGATTCTCCACCGGAAGCACAGCTGAGATCTGGCTCTGGAGCCTCACAGACTCCACAGGTGCCCTTGTGGTGCTACCTCAGAATGGCTGATTTGGGGCCTTCTTGGGACATCACAGAGAGGGCTGCCAGTGTGATGGCCACTGTGCTAGAACTTTCCAAGTGTATAATTAAAAACTCCCAGTTTGCAGCTTAAAACTAGGGTGGCTATGCTCTGCCCTTTCACTTCATGTCCACACGTTTGCCACAGCATTTCAGGAATGTCCTGAGGTGGACCAATGACATGGAGAAGACATGCTCCAGATGAGAAAGACTGAGTAGACAGCCTCTTTGGTCATAGCAGACCCTTGCCCCAGGCCAGCCAACACCAAACAGCATGAAACAGGCCCACGCCAAGTCCAGGTTTCCAGAAACCCCCTCTCGTCAGGGACACGTTACAGACTCCCGGTTTCCAGAAGCCCCCTCTAGTCAGGGACACATTACCAAGACTTCTGTTCCAGTTTTAAAGCTATCCTCTCCTCAGAGGACCAGATATCCACGCGCACCTGGCGAATGAGTAGCCACTGACTGGGTCAGCCTGAAGGGGCAGGTGTCTGGGATGGACACCAGGGTACTAGACTCAGAGATCCATGTGAGCATCTCCACGGGAGACATCGACATAGTTGGGGGAACCTCATGAACTCACTGCTTGGACTCGCATTTCCGGAGTAAGTTCTAATTTAGATTAGTTTGCATCTTAGGATCTTTTTTTTATATCTGTTCATTAGTGTGTCCAAATGCTGTTTACTAGTCCACTTGCTGTAGTGCTTCTACTGTGTGCAAAGGCCTCCCGCAGGGTGATGACGTTGGGCATTTTATGCAGATGTGTTCAGGCGTCTAACTGACACTGGAGCACGACAGCTGTTCTGGTTTTACAAAATGCAAAAGAAGTTTCTAGAGATTAACAGCAATGAGCTGGATGTCTACCCCTGGTAACAGTTGACAGCCATTCTGTTAGCAGCTGGGGGCAGAAACCGGGAAATTACAGGCCTCCCAAGGGAAAAGCCGGTCTTTAGACCTGTCACTACTAGGGCTGTCCACCTGCGCGTCACAGCAGTGCAAGGCCAGGTGAACAGAAGCACGGTTTATGAATGAGAGGAGAAGGAAGCAAGAGTCCCCAGGGCCGCCCGGGCCCCTGGACCCTTGCCCCAGGCCAGCCAACACCAAACAGCACGAAACAGGCCCACGCCAAGTCCAGGTTTCCAGAAACCCCCTCTCGTCAGGGACACGTTACAGACTCCAGGTTTCTAGAAGCCCCCTCTCGTCAGGGACACATTACCGAGACTTCTGTTCCAGTTTTAAAGCTATCCTCTCCTCAGAGGACCAGATATCCAGCTTTTCCAGGTTTCCAAGCTTTTCCAGGTTTTCCAGCTTTTTCAGACCTTGCCAGTAAATACAAATCAGCTTTTCCAGGACCTCTGGGCTCCCAGCCGGCCATTCCCCATGGACCAAAAGCCTGAGACTTTTCTCTGTCAGGCTGTGACCCGGGACCGAGTGCCCCACAGCACCCGCTCCTGTCTCCTCTCTCCCGGTGTGCACGTACACGTCTCTGCCTCCCTGTGTGCACGCTTGTCCTCTCTCATCCCATGTTCTTCTCGTGCCTGTGTGCTCCTCTCTCAAGGCTTCGCCCTTTGCTCCATCGCTCCTCTGTAAATCTCTGTCCATGGGGGCGTCTTCCGCCACTTCAGCTGCATCTCATCACAAAGATGGGACCACGGCCCCCCAGTTCAGCCTGTCGCTGCCTGACAGTGGTGGCACGTGTAGGTGCAGTTATTGTTGGGGGCCTGGTGCCAGGCAGGTATGGTGGTCGCTGCGGCCTCTGCTATAAGCTTTTCCTCCCCATGTTCGCCATGCTGCACAGATGGACTCGCAGGAAGCACGCGTACCTGGAATGTGCCCAGCTCACTAGTGGTGAACCAAGTGGCGCAACCAGGGTTGACATGATCGTGCTGCACTAGCACATTGGGGTGCGGCTGATACAACATGCGTGTGGATAGTGCTGACTTCCTAAAAGCCAGTCATCTCGCTGAAGGCAGGAGGAGGGCTGCTTAACGGCCCGTGTGTACATGACACAGTAGCTGGGCATGCCTGTGAGTGACACACCCAGAGGCTGAGCTGACAAATCTGCGATCCAGTGACTGGACAAATGAGAGTGGAGTGCAGTGTCAGCTGTCCCCGTTAGAAGCGGGTGACACAGCTAAGGAGGGGCATAGGCCGCTCAGCCAGCGGGAGCCGGGCTAGTGAAGGCGCCGTGAGTGATGGTAGAAATGGAAGTTGCTCCTTCCTGTCGTGACAGGAAGCCAGCCGCAGACGTGACGCAGCGATTTGGCACTGCTGAAGCGCCATCTGGGCAGCAGGGTCGACGCGCTCTTTGCAGCTCCCGGGGCCACGTGGGGCAGCATGGAGAGTTTGACCATGAAAGCCCGCGTCAGGCTACCTTCCAGCTGGGCCGCGTGGGTAGCCAGCCGAGCCGGGTCCGCCTTGCGCAGCCACTGACACCAGCGATGAGCGGGAGCCGCTTCAGCCAGGGCGCGGCAGTGAGGCGGCGCGCTGCGTGCAGTCTCGGCGCTGTCAAGCACATGAGAAGATGGCGGCAAGAAGCTGGAAGAAAACACACCGGAAGTTTGAGGACTGGCCTGCAGTCGCTGGCAAGGGGGCTTCTGCTTGCTGCCTTCACTTCCTGCCACCTGAGAAGAGCGCGTGTTACTTTGACGAGTGACGGGGCTGGGCCCTCGGCAGGCTTTATCGGTTGACGTGCCAGGGCCCCCTAGAGCCCAGCGCGTGAGTGAAATGCCCGCCGCACACCACACTGACTGCTGACGTTTTTCTGCTTCCACTGCATTTCCCTGAAACATTCTGGGCGGCAGACCGCGGCCTGCGGTCCAGGGCAGGTGATGGCAGGTGGCGGCGGCAGGCGTGTTGGTGCAGGTGATGGCAGGTGGTGGTGGCAGGCATGTTGGCGAAGGAGCCGCTTGGGCACCAGAAGCCGAGCGGCACAGGCCTTGCGGCGTTGCCTCCCTAAAGGCC
The DNA here is from genome assembly GCA_004024945.1 of Uropsilus gracilis. Lineage (NCBI taxonomy): Eukaryota > Metazoa > Chordata > Mammalia > Eulipotyphla > Talpidae > Uropsilus > Uropsilus gracilis. The sequence goes on along the minus strand of PVHY01019541.1, from coordinate 7,182 downwards.
TAAGGGAGAAAGATCATTGTCATTGCACCGCCAGCTGTGGCGCAGGGTGCTCCCGTAGCCGTCGCGTCACAGGCATCGCAAAGCCGACACCTGTCGGTTTCAGGTGTGTGACTGCAGGGGGGGCGCTGGGTCTGGTGCCCGCTCCCCTGCTTTGGGTTGTCATGGGCAGGTGCACAGGTAGTGGTTTCCGGGGACTCGTGAGCAGCTTCTCCCACTCCCTCCTCGCGGGTCGGGGCCTCCTGCCCTGTGCACCCCCTCAGGCCGAGCCTCCGAGCTGACGCCCAGCGGCTCACCTCTCAGCTCCAGACGCTGCGTGGCTCCCGCTGCCCACAGAACAAAGCCCACTCTCCCTTCTGTGACCTACGATTCTCTTGGTTCCCCAGCTTCTGCTCCTACCACTTCCCCCCGCTCGTCCCAAGCTGCCAGCGCGCCTTCTCCCCTTGGGCCGCACGCACGGCCAGGCCTGCTGCTCTGCTCCTTGGCGCCACTCTTCTCACCCCCCCCACCCCGTCCTCTCTGGAGCTTCCTGCAGTGTCCCTGGAAGAGTCGTTTCGTGTGTCCACAGCCCTCTTCCCTGTCTCCGTGCCTGTGTCTCCGTGCCTGTGGCACTTTCTGCGCTGAAACCGTGCCAGCCTGCCAAGCCGAGGGGGCCCGCCCCCCTCAGCGCTTCCTCTCCGTTTCCTGGGCGCGTGCCTGTTTCTTTTCTTCCTGTTTTGCTGCTGCTCCTGTTGGCGGCCTGTGCGGGGGCAGGAGCGCGCGGCCTGTTGCCCTTTAGAAATCCCACGCCGGCTCTTGGCGTCACGGACGCTCAGGCGTCGGGCATGGGTCAAGCTGTGACCCAGGACGCTGCTCTGAGAAGACAGCGCCCAGAGCCGTTGGGAGCACGTGGGGTCCGGGCACGGTGGCAGTAGGGCGAGCTGCCGCCCCGGCTCGATCCCGGAAGCACTCAGCGAGTGTCCACCACTGTGCTGGAGCTCCCGCCTCGCTCGCTGAGTGACAGGGACATGAGTACTCGAGGGCTCGTCGGGCAGAGCTGTGGTGGCCGCCTAGCGGAATCCTGGCGCGGGGGCTCGGCTGCTGACACGGGCCTGTCTGCTCCAACCAGAGCGACGGGGCGCAGGCCAGGTAGTTTCCGTGTCCAGGAGAGCACCGTCGCAGGGACATGGCCAGGCAGCTGAGGGACGTGCCGGAGCTGCTACAGAAAGTGGGGGGCGGGAACGGAACGAGGCTGGAGGAGCTGGCCTAAGCGCCCCCCAGGCCACACTTGGGCCACCCACACATTGACCGAAGGACGTCGCAGCTGCGGGTTTCGGGGAGCAGAGATGCAACTTGTGTGAAGGAGTGGGGGGGGGGGTGGGAGGCACGGAGCCCCCAGGATGCTGCTCGAGTTGTTCGCGGCAGCGTGAGGGGCTGGCACAGTCGCTGCGAGCTAGCGAGAGAGCAGCCGGGGGGCCGTTGGACGAGGGAGTTGAAGGGGCTTGTCAGGGTCAGCCTGACTCCTGTGCTTCTGTGGCTCGAAGGGCTGGGACAGCTCCCATGCATGCACGTAGGTCTTCGAGGAAAGGAATCAGCTGCACAGAGGTCAGGAGGGGAGCGCCTGCTGCTCCAGCGGCAAGGAGGACGGGTTGGTGACGCCCCATCAGTCCCCAAGGTCACCTGGAAGTGTATGCGACAAAGAGAGCGCGTGCTGGGGGTCCTGGACGTTTCTCCATGCTGGGAAATGAACGGAGGGACATGGAGAAAGGAGAAGTGGCAGTTGGAGCAGTGGAAAAAGTGCTGCAGGAAAGATCTAGAAGGAAGGGAGGGTGCCTTCGTGGGACAGGTTTCAGGGTTCAGGCGTGGGTCCCTGGTCCCCAGGAGAGCAGATTCTGGAGAGTGAGTGTCATTGGCGTCTCTTTGGTTCCGCCTTCTGCTGGAAGCTTCTCCAGCTCCTAGGCCTCAGCACTTCCTTCCGTTCCCTTTGCCTTCTCTCACGTCTCCACAGTTGTCTGCTGCCAAAGCTCCTGAGAGTTGCCCAGTCCAGCCCTGCACCGGCTCTGCCGGCTTGGCAGTGTCAGGTAGGCCAGCAGCCACAGGCTATTCGTGCTGCGGCCCTCCGTTCAGCCACACCTCCTTCCTTATTGGCACCTGCTGCACCCTCATTCGTCACCTGCTGGTCGAGACCCCTGTGCCATTTCTCTCTGGCACCTTCTCTCTCCCCAGTTCCCGCTTGCTTTCCTCACAGCTCTGCTTTTCTTCCAGTCACTCTTCGCAGCACTGGTCTTCACATCTGCCCATCCAGTGGAGGCTTCCTGCCTGCCTAGCCTGAGGTTCGACACCAGCGCCTTCTCCCAGGACCCTCCAGTAAGCTCATAGGCCGCCTGACCTGCAGCTTCTACCCACCCTGTCTTCCGGCTTCCTAAGACAGACCCTGAAGGCCTCTTTAGCTTCTACAACCTCTGAACTCGTTTCACCCCCACCCCAGGACCCCACTGTCACACTCTGGCTGAGGCTGAGGCGATTCTCAGTGTCCAAGCCCCAAACACTCTGTGCTTTCTCCCTCTCACTTCCTGCTTTCTCCAGCTAGAAAACATGGCGGTCCCCACCTCGTCTCTACCAGTCACTCTTTTGAAATCGACTTGGAAAATATCTAAGATAAAGGTGATGGAGATGCGCTCACTCTGTGCGTTTTCTGCCCACTTAAGAGAAACTGTGAAAAGGCACACGTCTCTGAGGCACCACCCATCCCCCCAGCCCGGAGGGACCCACTTCACAAAAGGTGCTTCTTACCCAGTCACGCCACACCCATTTAGCATGGGCAGCTTTCACACCCTCCTCCCGAGCAGGAGCTGGCCCTTCGCAGTGCGATTTGCTTCTAGGATTGGCACTGCCATCGACATGAGAAACGTGTTGCGTATATAGTCTTCATCTTTTGGTGATGTCGGAAATAGTAGATTCTTCCTGGGTTAAAGTCAAGGAGGAATTTGCTGTTGAGGGTTTTCTCTGAAAGCTCGTGGCACAGTCATCCGGTTCTCCAGGTGGAGCACAAGCTGGTGATTGTGCAACGTCGTGCAGGCCCGTATGAAAGCGTAACGCATTCGTGAGCTGACAGGAATCAAGGTTCTGAGGGCTGAGGAAAATGGGTCTGTTTCCTTCATTTTTAATGGTTTTCTTGCGAGTATAGAGACGGGGTTTGCAGAATGGAGCTGAATAGAGGTGCACATGCCTGGTTTTACAGGTGCCAAGTATGTGGCATCCAGGGCCTGGCAGCCAGCAGTCCGGTGCGCTTTTGGAGGCCGCTGGCTCTGCTCGCCACCACCTGAAGAGAGGTGAAGGCGGCCAGCGTGCAGCCAGGCTGGGGTCCTGCCCCTTGCTCCATGGGGATCAAAGGGACCCCGTCTCAAGGAGATACCCTGGGAGCTGTCAGGCTGTCCTCGTCGCTTCAGCCTTGTGCGTTGGGCATCTCCTCGCCTGAAGGAGGGCTGAAGCGGCGCTAGCCCCAAGGTGGTCGCCGCCACGGGAGCGGAGCCTCGCCGGGCCTGAGGCGTGTGTGGATCCTTTCACACTCTGTGTCCTAAAACAGCTGCCACTGCGCGCGGAGGGCTGTTTGCAGGCCTCGGGCAGTTTCTGCTGAAAGTGCCCACTCGAGTTTCCAGGTGCAGGGTCTGTCGCTCCAGGGCCTGAAGCCACTGAAGCCCAAAAAGGTCTGCTGGCTTCTTCGGCGTCTTTGAGTCGCAGGCTGACTTCCCGACTTCTCAGCACCTGGGGGTGTCTGTCCTCACCCCTCCCCTCCCGTCCGGGCACAGGCAGCAGCGAAGGCGTCTGCCCCGAGCGCCTTCTTTCTCTTCTGCGGCCCCTGGGCCCCGCTGCCATGGCTTCCGGCCTGCTCCAGGCCTCTGAGTTTCCTGCATCCCCGCCCCCCGGCGCTGATCTCTCTCCCCCTCTGCTTGGCCACACATCTTGAACACTGGGCGCACGCCTGCTGCCACTTCCGGAGCAGCGCCGCCTTCGCTTCCTGTGCTGGGGCTTCAGTTCCCTGTTGGAAGCCCTGTCCCAGCCCCGCGGCAGTGGCCTCGCCGGTGCCTGCCGTCCAGCTAGGGGGCAGCCCGTGGGGCAACGCCTTCCTCTGGCCTTTCCTCTTCGCCCACGCCTGCCCTTTGCCTCGTGTGCTTGGACGTTCCTTCCTGCCGGCTCCATCCCGCCCCCTTCTCTAGCCTCACCGGCCCTCCCTTCCACGGCTGCGACACCAGCTCGCTTTATCCCAGCGGGCCTGGGTGCGGCTGCTGGAGAGGACGCCAGGCACCAGCATCGGCTGGCCCAGCCACACTTTCAGCCGCCTCGCGCAGTCTTGGCCCTGCGGGGACTGGCAGCCGGTAGCCAGCTGGCCGCCCCAGTGGAGAACCGGGAGTTGCCGCCGGTACCCGGGGCACTTCGGGAGGGCAGTGTTCTGAGGAGCCTGGGAGGCGGTCCTGAGAAAATGGCGCGGTGTGTGGTCTGAAGAGTGAGTCAGACTTCCTGCGGCACTTGGTGGGGCTGCTGGGAGTGCGGCACGCGAGGCCCCAGACCAGAGGGGCCGTGCAGAGGTGGCAGCGTGGGCAGGTGGCGCGGAGGGAGGCTGAGCACGAGAGGCGGATGGAGGCCACGTGACCTGGGCCTGGTAGACCTTGGGAGGGATTTAGCTTTCTGGAGCTGAGCAGCGAGAACCTGTACGAGGGGCTGGAGCAGAGGAGCGAGGGCGTCACAGCCCAGGCTGCTGTGTCTCGGGGGCACAGAGTATCAGCCTTTATTTAGTGTCTAGTCTCGGTTATTTTAGGTGTCAGCCTGACATTTGGGGATTTAGTTGCACAGACTCTTGCTGTAGTCTGCACTAGCACGCTGCGAAATGCTGTCTTTAATAGGTGAGAAGTGGCCACCTATGACAGCTGCCTGCAGCCAGCCCGTGCTGCTAGGATTTCGGTCGCATCGGGAGTGTCGCTCCTATGGCAGCAGCTAGGAAGCACCTCCTCGTAGGTCCACACAGGAAGCCCCATCAGGTGCTCGCTGTTCCCATGAGCTGCTAGATTTGCGGAGCGTAATGACACCTTCGGAGGCCGAGACGGCCTTGGCCGTGAGGAAGGCCGCTGCGCCGCGCCGCATGCTCAGGTCTGTGACTTCTGGCCATCCCTGCGCAGATCCAGGGGCTGGGACACCGTCGCCATCAAGGCCTGCGGTAGTGGGCGCGCTCCGCTGTGGGTCCTACGTCCTCCCTCGATGCGCAGTGACCACGCTTAGACTTGAAACTGCCCGCCTCGGAGTGGCTGCAGCTCGGCAGCTGAGACGGCGTCGGCGGAGGCAGTGAGCCCCGGTCGCTGCCTGTTTCGTCAAAACCAGGAAATGGCTCGGCCCGAAACAGTGAACTCGGGCTCGAACCTGACTTGAATTTCGCCAGGTTTCCCGCGCCTGCTGTTCTCTTTTCGCAGACCACCCTGTGCCGCTCGGCACCCGCCCACCAGTCCTGTAAATGCCACCTGTGGCAGGGACATGCAGGCGTCCTGTCACTGCTAGCAGCCCCTCCCGCTGCCCCGTTACTGCCCAGCCCCCCACCCCTCTTTGAAGCCACTTCTCTGGTCTCCTGCTCTGCATTTTGTCACCTCTGGAGTGTTGTGAGTGGGTCACCCGGGCCATTCTGAGACTGGCCTCATCCCTCAGCACAGTGCCCTCGGGATGCTGTGGCATGACCCGCTCTCTGTGTGTCCCTGGGCAGCATCCAGCCACGGCCACCCCGCGGCTGGTGCTTCTCGAGCACCTGCAGGACCCATGAGCTGTGTTCATATGTCACGAAGAAACTCTTAGTTTTGTATCGCATTTTAAGGTGAACCGGCTTTCTTGACATCCCCCAAAGGCATCCTATTAGCAAACAAAAGCTCCCACCAGCATCCTAGGCGGTATTTATTCTTGAAGTCATCTAACAGCATGAAACACAATGTGGCATTGAAGAAGCCAGAGCGGCCCTTCCCATCCCTGTCCCCAGACACCTGTTTTCCCCGGGGGCGAGTGGCGATGTATTCTGTGTGCTGGCTTTGCCCTCTTCCGCTTCAGCTGAGTTGTCCATGCGCCATCGTTACTCTGGGAGCTGCACGCTTAGTCCGCTGAGTGGACTAACTGCGCTTTCCTCCACTCTGCTGTCCACATCTGGCTCCAGCGAGCATCTGCAGGCACGTGGCCGCTCCACCTGTTGAACGGCAGCTGTAACGTTGGTTCCGAAGAGTGAGGTGATAGCGGCAAGGAATAGGCCATGTCCACGGCCCTTTAAAAGTGTGCCCCAGGCCTTGCTCCCACCCGAGTCCCTCCCCACATGGCCAGGAACGTTGCCAGGCTGCATAGCATCCTGGCGCCTCCGTCCAGAGACGGCACAATTAACTTCCGGAAGCGCTGTACGAGGAGCGTGAGATGATGCTCTGAAGCCCTGGCGCAGGCAAGGCCTTCCAGCCCGGCTAGTCTACTCCCGCGGTGCAAGGAGAGCGGGGCCACTTTGCCGTAGGTGACCCCACACGCCCGCTGTCATTGGGCCCCTGTCCCCCAGCGTGGGCTACCAAGCCACGGAGAACCCCTGCTGTGGCCAGGCCTCTGCTGTGGGGAGCACCGGTGCCTGAGAAGCGCTGCTTCCGGAGGCTCGGTCTCAGGCCCGGGCGCCGTGCTGCGAAGTCATGGCGTTAACGCGCAGACAGGGCGACCCGCAGCCCCCAACCTTGCAGGCTCTAAGGGGGTCCATCTGTGTGCCCGTGCATAGTGGCGAAGGACTCCAGTGGTTACTGCGCGCAGAGGGCAGGAGAAAGGCCATTTGTGTCCCAATAAACCACTCAGTTGCCCGTCCTCTTGTGGGGAGATGCCCAGCCGAGCAGGGTTGGCCCAGAACGGGCCTGCTGAGGCCTGAAAGGTGCCACAGGTCTAAGGCACCGTGTGGCAGGGCCCCCCAGAGCGGGGAGAAAGGGCCCAGGCGGTCCGGAAGGGAAAGAGCAGAAGCACAGTTGAAACCAAGGTCCCGCTGCATTGTCAGCCCCCACGGGTCTGTCCGCCATGCGTCCCCCCGCGTTTCTCTCCGTGTGTCTCCTCCAAGGTCCTGGCACGCATCCAAAGCCAAGAAGCACGTGCCCCTGAAACAGGGTAAAATGAAGACTTTCTGTCTTTACTTAACTGTTTACAGCTATCTGCTTGCTTCTCTCT
>PVHY01019540.1:0-27193 GCA_004024945.1 Uropsilus gracilis | reverse complement strand
GAGGGAGAGGGGAGGGGAGGAAAGCAGAATTTGTGAGACAGGAAACTATGCAATGGGTGTACTCTGCCACCATCCATTGACACAGACCCATCTGGAAAGGGGCCTTTTGGGATAATGGAGGAAATTCTGTTACATACCAAAGAGCTAGTGTCAGTTTGGTTAAGTCTGGTAAGAAAGAACATGGTGGTTGTGAGAAATCTCTATCATTTCTAAAGATGTATCCTGAAGTCAGTAGGGGTGAAAGTGACATGACACCTGAGATTCTTACTGTTTTTTGTTTTGTTTTTTTTTTTTTGTTTTTTTTTTGTTTTTTTTTTTTGAGGGGGGCATCTAGATGAAGCAAGGGAAGCAAAATCTTGCTGTCAAGTATGGGTGCCAGTTCTGTGAGGGGTCAGGAGACAGTTCTCTTCTGCGCATGTTTGACAATTTCCAGGATCAAATGCTTGCATGAAAAACATGGCAGGACTTTTCTGCCTGGATGAAAAGAGTTGTATGATGAGTAAAATGCTTTTCCTTTTTCCTGCTCAAAACATGGCCAGATCCACACCTAGGGGTGTAGCTGTTTCGTGAAAGGAGTCCAGGGCCTGGAAGAGGGAAACGCCCAGAAGAGCAGAAGGAGAAAGATGAGAAAAAGGGCCGGGTGTGGTGGGAGCACCGCAGGGGATAGGGGTGGCACTGCTCTCGGGAGAGCTCTGCTGGGGGTGGGGTGCACTGCTCTGGGTGGGGGAAGCACCGCTCCAGGGGGGTGCTGGCCCCTCTGCTCAGATTTCCCTCTTTCAGCTGCCAGTTCCCAGTAGCACAGCATTTCTCAGCCAACACGTTAACCACTGTTTGGAAAATACTAGATAAAATGGGGTGTCCCTATGCACCTGGACCGGGGAACCATTATACTCTCACCTGTCCACTGGCTCTCTGCCCTTAAGAGTCAAGCTTCACTCCTGGGATTTGTGTGTGTGTGTCTATTTATGTCTTTGTATGTTTATGTGTATGCAGGCACTATTTACACGTTTGTAATGTGTCTGTGTTATTTCTGTTTGTGTGTGCTGTGTTGATATGCATATGTGTTACGGTGGTGTGTCTGCATATGTGTGTCTGTGAGTGTTGTTTTTGTGTTTAAGTTAGTGTGTAACAGTGAGCTCTTCCTTCGGGTTCTGATGTGCCGCCTTTGTCTCCTACTTTGGGCTAGACTTTTCTTAGAAGACCAAAGCTAAACGTCTATTTGCTGTTTCAGGTGTGCTCTATAGATAACATCTTCACACAGTTAATATGCCTCAATAATTAGGAAATAAGGTGTTTCTTTTTTTCCTCAAAGAAAATGACCACAGAGTGGAATCATTACACTTTCCCTAAGTACCTTTACTAAAGCTCATCAAAACATATTAAAATTTGAATAAGTGCCTTAAGAGGCAGGCATAAACACTCTGGACAAATTAGCTGGCCAGAGTCAACAAATACGACATTTTCTAGAATCTTCTCCTCCCCCTCCTCTCACAAGGACAACCACTGATATATTTTGTTTTGGAAACTACACTAGATTTTTTGCTTTCAATCACACATCATGGTAAATTCTGCACCCTAGTTTTCTCATGTAACAGTAAAATATGAATAGCCCCTTTCTCTCATTCTTCATAACCACCAGTAATGGCTTGAGATGGGAGACTTCACCTAAACTTTGCCTAAACACTGGGCATTGACTTGTTGTCATTTGTTCAAAACTATAAATAATAGTCCAGTGAAATTATTTCTGAGCAAGACTTTCTCACATGACCGCATGTATTTCCACAGGCTCCATCCTGCAGAAAAGTAGCTGGTGGTTTCCCTTTAACACAGAATCTTGTCGAAAGTGCCCTGTGGAGGGGAGACTGCAGCCCACAGCCTCCAGGGCATGCTGGGAGGAGGCTGTCCCTGCCAGGCTGCTGCCTGACTGCCCTCAGAGCGCTCCTGGATCTGCCCTAGTGGCTTCTCCAAATGGCTCTTGCTTGGACTGCTTTTCTCCCAAAACAAGTGAACGTGCAGCCTGACAGAACGCCATCATGCCTTGTTCCCCAGCCGCATGCTTTTCCCTCCTCCTCCCTCCCCATGAGTTGCTGGCACTGTCTGTCTGTGATTTCTGTGCTGTCTGTGCTGTGCAGACAGTGAACACTGAGGACATGTGCTGATTCTAACCAAACTCTGCACAGGTTCCATCCTCGGGCTTGCCCCTTGCTTGCCAGGGTTTAAAAACACCTCTCCAATGAACAGCTTCTCCAAGTCTAATGACTGTATTGTGTGCATCTTTTCCTAGATAATTAATGAAGATGTGAAATAAGACCATGACGAACACACCCTCCCTCCCCTAGACTCAATACATTGCCATTTATCATTACACTTTCAGTCCTTCAGGCAATTTTCAATCAATTTGACACATTCAAGTCATTTTGAATTCATTTTCTGAACCAGATTCCATGAAACCTGGTATCAGTTCTTCTGTTAACTAAATCTGGATGCATTTAGAAAAAATATATGTAGTGCATTATTTTGTCCACTTGTTTTCAGATTAAAAAAAACCAATTAAGTCACTGTGACATAAAAAGTTTTTCAGATATATGCTGCTTGTGCTCATGGTTCCAATATCCCCTAGATGTTTGTGGATTTATTCATGTAAATGTATTTGTTAGCAATGTCAGTTTCCTAATTCATTTATTTATTTAACAGCTGCCTATGGAATACTTATTATGGGCTATTGCTGTGCTTGGAAAGAGCTTAAGACTAATTCTTTTTAAAAATGAGTCATTCAGGGGTTCTGTGAAGTATCCAGGGCAATGATGTCTTCAACTGTTGTTTTTACTCTCCCTTAGCATGACTGGATCATAGATGCGACAGAAACAAGAGAGAAAGCTCTGTTTAGAGTCTTAGCAGTTATCATAAACACACTCCTGCACTGAGGATTTTGGAAAAATCCTTAGTGGCTAAAGTAAGATAGCTGCAAAAATCTGTGCTATCTCTGCCAATGAGGCCCTGGACTCTTTAGACTTGGATATTCATCTCCTTTCCACCCCACCCCAGTATCCCACTATTTTTTATGATTTGCAAAGGAGACTGTCCACATTTTGATAAATTCATTACTACTTCCATTAACACTGGTTAACACATCATCCAAGACCTTGCCTATTTATTTGTTTTCTTCTTCTTTTTTAATGAAAAGGGTCTTCATTACTGTTTAATTATCCTTATTTATCTTCTTAAAGGCCAGTGCTAAGAAGCAGTTCAGAAGCTCAGCCATTTTGCCATCAATAGCTCAGTCATCTGAGTATAATCATTAAGCTTATCTCCCTATTCATTTAGTGAGAGGCCTCCTTTCTCTCTAGGATGCCTTTCTTTCTCCTCTTTATTATGTCTGCATTATTACCCTTTGCTCTCCAGATCACCATAAATACTTCTTGGTTGTAACTCTAGAACCTCTTTGATGATTCATGCTCCTTGTGGGTGTCCCCCCACACACTCCATATATTCTGAGCTTCCTTTTTTCCCCCTATTTTTTTCAAGGTTGTCAATGTTCCCTGGACCCTGCTTCCGGTTTCCTCAAAGATGCCTGCTCTTTGTAATGAGAATACCTGCCCTAATGAAGCACCTACCCCACCTCCTGAGGCACTACACACCTGCTCCTGCCCTGGGACAGACAGCACTTCTCAGGAAAACCAAACCACTCAGCAAGGCAGGATGCTGATTCAGCTGGGTACACAATGTGCTCCTGTTGTTTTCCACTTCCGGTACAGTGCCCTTCTCTGCACTGGCACTTGCATTAACCATCTCTCTCACTTATCAGCCATGCCTCCAAGACTACGAGACATGAGCTGTGCTGCCTTGCCATTTTCTTCTGCCAATAGCCACATTTCTATCCGGACCTCAGTACATTCACTCTTGCTCTTTTTACTCCTCTCTCGCTTGTGTGGTATCTGGGTTTGTGAGAGTTGGTTGCTAGACTAGATGAGTTGCCAACTGGTGGACGCCCTGGCTTGTAGCCCAGATGTGTACTTTTTTAAATAGGGAAAATGTTTAAGAAAGGAATTTGTTTTAAAGAGTCCAACTAGGAAGAAGTCACACATGAAAGCAAAAGAGAGCTTATAACTCTATTAGTCAGCATGGTGCTATTTGCAAATATTACATCCATTGCTTCAATTAGGTTTCTTTTAGAAAGATGGAAAGACACCCATAATGATGACCTAAGCAAATGTGTGCATTCCTTTCAAAGGTGTCAATGTACTATGTTCTTTAAAATTTATCCGGAGTAAGTCTAGATGTATTGGCCCCAAATCTGCACCTTTAAAGTCACTGGACAGTTCACAGTTGCTGAGCTTGGTTTGATAAACTGAGATGATGGAGACAAGATAAGCTGGTTCTTTCCTCATCTGCCTGTTTGAAGGTCACTCCCATTTTTACTTGCTCTCACCTGTGAGTTGACACGGCCTTTCTGTAAGTGGGAAGGGATGAATCCAGTGGAGGACTGCTTTTTTCATTCCAGCCATACCTTTCTCTCTTCTCCTCCTGTTACCTGCTGTCCTCACCTTCTAACTCATCCTCTATGGTTCAGTTCATCTCCTCTATCCTGCTGCTGATGGAGTCTGTGCCTCATCCTAATCCTCCCCTGCCCTACCCCCATCCCATCTGTTTTGAGATAACTGCATCTCTCCCCTTAAATGACACACCCACCACATGTTAGTGACATGGGTGGTTACATGAGAGAGGGAATTCAATTGCTTTATTTATTTATTTTTAATCTACTCAGTGATTAGAAGCACATAACATTATAGAGCTTTCAGATTAAATAATCAGAATGTGACAACTTCTGCTAAACTCCCATGGGTGAGATGCTGGCCAAGTCACACCAGCCCTGGCCAGAGGCCTGCCCTCAGTGGTGGGCACACAAGCAGGGAGAGGGTCTCTTGGTGGTAGGAGGGCAGGTAGGAGTGTGTCTCAGAGAGATCTAGTCCATCTCCATTGCCACATGGTTCTTGGGAGCTGGAGCCAGGACCAGGCTCAGGGCAGCCTCATTCATCGTGAGTCTGCACTCCCAGACTTTCTTTTTCTCCTTATGTTGGAGTTTTTCTTTTCCACTTTCCCATCCATTTTTGTTTCTGCATTTCCCCAAACTCATAGGTTCCTTTAAGCTCTACCTCAGCTTCTATCCTTCAGCTCCCAAGGTCTTTTAACGTCCCTCCACCGGCACTCCTCAGCCTGCTCTCTGGTCTGTAGAGGCACAAATGCACATTCCCCTCTGCTGCCAGCTATGCACTGCAGGGTGAGGGTTCTGAGCTTACCCCCTGCCAGTAGGCAAGCCTCTTAGCAGAGGGGGCATTTTAAATCCCAGGGATGGTCCAAACCATCACAGTTATTACCTCTCCAGGCTCTGCAGGGGTAGGCAGAGATGGAGGCTCCTACCTTTGATGATGAGAAATTCAGAAATGAGAGGTCGGTGATATAGCTTCAGCTTATAATACCATCTGCTAAATGGAAGCCCAGTTATAGGCTGTGACGGCAGAGATGGAAACCCAACAGAAAACAGCTGCAGACATGTGCACCCGTGCTTTGGGGTCCAGTAGCCCTCCAGCCCCACGAATGTGAGTAGGGGAGACCCGGCCAGGCTTCGCTATTATGAAGTCTAAAAAGGTGGCATTTACAACAAGTTGGGGCACAAATCATCATCCTATGCCTGCTCATTCTGAGACTTGAATATCGATGCTGCAAATTGCAGCATCTGGTGTGTGCACGTGTCTGGTGTGTGCACGTGACCCCATTCCACCACTGGGCCTCCAGCCTCCTCCATGCTGGGGTTTTGTGTACATCTAACTACAGAGAGAATAAACACTTTTAAATGAACTAAGTAACTTTTTCCTCAGAGAAGGCCACAAAGAACAAAAGGTTTCACTCAGCATTACCAGTTGAGAAGCCAGGGCTGGTCTATGAGGAGACTGGGGAGTTGGGAAACCAGCAATAGGCGTCTGTGTGCTCCCTCCGCGGAGATTCTGTTATATTAAAATTTGATTCCAATGAGTAATCCATCAGCAGAGGCTTGGCGATATTGGTTGGTTCTACAAAGATTTTCAATGAGTGACATTTGTTGAGGTGGAATTTAGCTTAAATTTTATAGTAATCCTGCCGTGGGATGGAAACTTTTACCCACAAATTTCAAACTTTCGTCGGGTTAGTCATCATGGTATTTCAAAAATGACAAGTTTAGTCGACTCAGAAACTTCCTCTGTGTGCTTTCCTTGCCAAGAGGCATCTGAAAAACTTCTTCTTTCACAAAGGTCTGACTTCTCTCCTCACAGAGTGTGATCCTCCCCACTCTGGAAACCAGGCCCAACTCTCCTTCCTGTCTGCACCCATCTTGGTTGATCTCTCATGCCCAAGTCTCCTGGGAAGCAGGCCTACTGGTTACAGAGCCTAACGGGCCTCCGCCCTGGCAGACAGGCCCAGTGTTCTTGCTAGCAGGATAAAAATTGGGGTCCTGATCCATATTCAGCACATTCAACCCATAAATGATGTTCCCACAGCTCTTGATTTCATACCTTTTGGATGGATGGTTCTAGAATCACAGACTTGGAAATGGTTTGAGATGCGACTTGGTTCAACTTCTCATGTAAAAGGCAAAGGAAGCTTGAAGAGCTGAAGTGTCTTTGGATCAGAACTCATGATGAGGTCAGACAGTTGCTCTGGCCTCTTTTTGCAGCTGGTGACCTGGACTTGAAGCCTGTTGAGTCTTGATGGCTTGATGCCTGAGTGATTTTAAATTTGAATGAAATGTTCTGATTTGAAATGATTGTCTCAAAGGAGACCGAGATGGTTAATTAGTCATAGTTGAGTCAGATATTTAAAAGCATCTCAGTTTTCCACTCGATTCCTCCCCAAATCCACGCAGGCTCCAAGTCCTCCAAGTCCAAGTCAAGACTACTAGTTATCTGGAAACCATTTCTATTGGACATTCCACACAAGTAGGAGTACCAACCTCACACTATGTGGTGGTGCATATGGGTCAGCTGGCACCATCTCCTGAAGAGCCTTTGCCCACAGGTCATATGCATCCTTCAAGCCACAGGTTCCCCACCCTCTGCAGCCCCCTGACCTGACAATGCCACTCCTATACATGTTCCAAGGAAGACTTACTCGAGATCTAGGAAAACATCCATTTTTATTTCCTATCTTTGCACTTTTGGATCAGTTCCAAAATTTCTTAGAATGAATTTGTGTCACTTCTGCCATTGGGGGGAAAAAAAACTCAACCTGTCATCACTGGAGAATAGGGGGCTAGAACCAGCTGTTCACCCATCAAGGCTCCATGGAGCACTCATGCTCTGGTTGATTGTTTTTTGGTTAGAAAGAAATTATGTTCTCCAGAAATGGCGACTCCCTGTGACTGTGAATGGGAGTGGTCATCAGTCTTTGAATTTTCAAAAGCCCAAGAGGAGAAGGGTCAAGCTGGATCTTGTCTTCTTGCATGAATTTCACAGGCTCAACAGACCTCGGCAGGCCTGGTCATTCCGCCCCTGACCTCACTGCACCAAGAGGGGCAGGCAGGAAGCCTCACAGTGCGAGCTGCTGCCCCACAGAGGGACGCAATGCATAGAAAGAAGGCTCTGGGTGAGCAGCCATCCACAGGGTCAGATGCAAAATGCAGGAGTTCAGAGAAGGGAGACAGCTGTGCAGAGCACAGCTCTAGGTGTCCAGGAAAGGCCTGGCAGGACTTGGGCCTTGACAAGGATGACACCGAGATGGGACAGGACTGAGTGGGGAGGACTGAACAACATGTGGATGACGCATGCAGACATTCAAGTGTTGGCCTGGCACTGAGCATGAGAACTGAACTGCAACTCTTTTTGGCAAGACTTATAGCTCTTGCTCTTTTTTTTTTTTTTTAAATCTTCATAAGTTGTGCTACCTTTGAAGACACAACAGACTGATGCTGGAAACAAACTGACCAAAGTAACTCCATTTTGTTTAAAGCCTCCATTTTGAGACCAGTGTCTTCCCCCTGCCCTGGGCAGAAAGTATCCACCACAGCTGGTTGGTCCAACATCCTGTTTCTGCCTCCCCTTATTCCTGGTTGTTCCTGACAACCACCTTGTCTACCTGATAGATGATGGATGCCAGCATTGTCCACCTGATAGACAATGGACACCAGCATTATCCTCCTGATAGATGATGGATGGCAGCATTATTGGAAACCTGCAGTTATAGGACCATGTCCCACTATTATGGGAATGTGGGAATGTGCCTGGTAATTATGGGAATGTGTCCTATACCTGCTTGCTTGCCTCACAATAGGGGGATGTGGTGGTTTTGCCTAGAAAAGGTAACAGAGGCTGCTCAGGGTCTCTCTTGCCAAGCTGGCTTAGGGACCCTGGTGCACCAGTAATAAATCTGCAGTCTTGAACTTTAATCGGAGTCTCTGTGTCTTGTTGAGCAGCCCATGAGTCAACACCTGAGTGTGATTTGTTTTGTGGTGACAAACAATCTCAGACACAGCTCTTCTCACACTGTGGTCCAATCACAACAAACAACCACCACAGAACAACCACACAACAGTTGCACAGAGCACCCAAGTGTTTAACAAAAGGCTGCTCTACCTTGTGAGGAATCCTGTGTGGCCAGTGAGTCAAGGATCAGGAGAGGCAGGACAGGGACCTAGGCCCCCACAGGAACCTCACTGCTTACCAGCGACTTCATGGAAGACATGGGCTGACTATGAAATGCTCCCTCATCTCAGCCGGGCAGTTAGTTCCTCACATGCAAATGTCTGAAGTGTGATGGTTTAGCTGTGGTTTGACTGACGGCAGTGGGGGAGGTCACCAAATGGGCTAAATTCTTACTGGCGTGTTGAGGTTTTATTGTTCAATGCTCAGTCATCTACACAGCCAACAATTCAGTAGCTAGACACATCTTTGTTTTGCTTGGAGTTTGAAGGGAGGGTAGTCCAAAAAAGCGATTAATCTCTTTTGATTGTAGTTTTGATTCCCTGCTAGATTGACTTGAGTAAATCCCAACTAATCATACACAAGGAGGTCAAATAATGTATGGTGAGGCAAATGCCTTCAGAGAAACAGGCAGAGTCGTGATCACAAGCCCCACTGAAAACAGCCCTTGAAACAGTCAGAAAGGTACAAGCCATCCACCAACATGGGGTGAGGGGGCCGGAAGTCAGCTCTCCATGAGAATGGTTCCAGACACGTGAGATGCACACAGCCCTCAGCAGAGCGGGAATTCTATCTTCCTCCTTGGTTATCCACTAGTATAATCACAGGGAGTTCCCCCCCCTTAAAAATACATTGCTTTTAAGAGACAAATGTGTCTTTTCTGTGCAGGAAAGCAGCTCTTTTTGCTAAAATATGAAGCAAACAATCAAGTTTCCAGCAACGACCCATCAAAGGCGGAAGGGTAAGCTTTTGTTTAATTCCGGTCAGATAATGCCACTCTATTTCACACCAGGGAGCTACCTGAAGAATGAACAGTCCAAAGGAGACCTGGGAATAATGTCATTTCATTCAATATCGTTTTCTTAGATAAGAAATCACGTTGGTGAGAAAAACACACTCCACTCTGGCCATGGCCAACATCTACATGGAGTCAGCATCCTCTTGTTGGTGAACTCCTACAGCTCTGCCATGGGAATTCACCTGCCAGGGAGACAGGGCAGGGGGCGGGGGGAGCAGAGCCCTGGGTCCCTGGCAAGCAGGAACACAGCAGGAACTCAGGGAGGGCTGGCAGGATGTCTCGTTAACATGGCTACTGCCCAGGTCCTGTGCTGAAGGAAGAGGTTTCAGCTACTCCTGCCCCTGATCTGGAATAAGTAGGGTGGACAATGAATGAATGAAAGGATGCACCCAAGTGTTTAACATTAGAAGTGCTTGGATATTTATTGAGAAACCTGGTGATGTTCTATGACTTGATTCGACCAAACAACTTCACCCTTACTGATAGCGAGTAACACTGGTCTGTTGCATACTGTTTCACTTTAAGGTGCAGCTTTCAAGAACCCATAGGTGACATCAAGTGAGGTCTTAATGTACTGAGTACAGAAAGGGCTGCAGGGAATACAAACCAGCAATGAAACATTGCTACAAAATGGGTCATGCAAGAAGGGCAGGATGGGGACACAGTCTAGTCTAAATGGTCAGTCACTGGACTACAGCTTTAGTCTGTTCATCGTGTTTCTAATATTCACCGAGCTGACATGGCCTGCTGGTAAGGTTTCCATTACATGACAAGCATGTGTTTGTTTCTAATGCATGTGAGGTCCCTGCCAACATGGCACAGGAGGCAGGGAGATGATCCCCCGCTGCCCACGTCACAGCCCGCTGTTCTGCCATGGGATTCTCCTGCCAGGGAGACAGGGTAGAGGGAGAGGGCTGGAGCAGAGCCCTGGGTCCCCGACAAGCAGGAACACAGTGTTTCCAGGCGCCACCTTCACAACCCAGAGGGGGAGATGCAGACTTAAAAACCTGCTGCCTGGGGGATAGCCCTGCTGCCCAACCACAGCCAGGTCAGGCTGGTTCCTTGGCCTTCAGCCCTCATGGCTCCGTGCGGTCTGTGCCGGCACCAGAAGCCCCAGCGCACAAAGCAGACCCCTGAGGAGCAGGGCTGAGAAGGAACAGCTGCCTGTTTTCTACCTCCAGCACCCTCCGTGTGCTCCAGCCCTTCTTATACTATTCCTTCCAGTGTGCCTCTGTGTGGGGCATGGACGCAGGTTAAGAAATATGCTTTAGATTTAAAAAAATAACTTTTTATCTTTCTAATCCCCTCTAGCACACTAGATGGGGTCTTCAGCACGTCTTTCACCTATAATCCAGGTTCCTAACCTCTTTAAAATGTCCTAAAAAACATATGACCAATTAACAATAACAGTTCACCCCCCCCCAACAGGTAAATTCTTCTGTCATCACCTATACCCCTGCAAAATGTCACATATGCTTAAAAATTAAGTTGGTACTTCCACATTAGCTCATTATAATCATTTCCTTGCCTAAATATATAAGGGTCTTTATAACTTCATTATTTAAAGCCTAAACATACTTTCCAAAATCCCCATTCTGTGAACTGGCCCCACAAATCACTATCAATCTCTTCCATCTCATTTCTTCCTCTTTCCCACACAAAACTCCTAAAACCTCTGTCCAACAGACACACAGACGAACTGAAACGCTGTCAGTTTAGCCGAATACTCCTGCTTGCTTAAACGTCTTTCCCTGGTGGCGGGCCCCCTAGAGTTGTTCTCTGGAATGACTTTTTCAGTGGGTCTTTGTAGAAACATCTTGAAGGAGGAAGGGGTGATGGGAGGTGTTGATCAAGTACAAGGTTTCAGTCTGTATGCTGGAAAGTTCCAGAAATCTACTGTAGTCCAGCGGGTCACAGTGGATGTGTGCTACATAGGTGCATGTGTTTTCTGAGAAGATAGCAATCTGCTAAGTTCTCCAAGCATAAAGGAAAAACGGGGTTGGGAGGATACTTTGGGTCTGGGTTTTGGTGATGGTCTCTTGGGGGGGGGTATGCTCTTTTCTCCAAACTCATCAAGTTGCATACCTTAAATAGGTGCAGTTCTTAGTGTGTCCATGACACCCCAAAGGAGTGGTTATAAAAAGGAGGGCGGGAACCACAGCTTCTGGAAGGTGATGCTCAGGAACAGGACACGGACAAGCTATGACTTGCGCCGTTACAGGTGCCTCCCTCCCACTTCTAGGCAATGACACGGATCGGCTTCAACTTTAGGGGTCTCAGCACAAGCTGACATTATAGTGGCCTGTTTGGGGGCAAGTGAGCGATAAGACACTGCGTGCATTCGCTGTCTCGGTTGGCAACGGCTGAGTAACACAGTCAGGAGTCACCAGGAAAGGGAGCTCCTGGCACTCTGCTTTCCTTCCCCAGAAAAACCCCAGAATTCAAGACTGTTGACAAAGAAGTACTCAATGACTTCTGACCCTCTGCTTTTGAGAAAGGTGAATTGGGAAATTTCTTGATTGAGGTTTATAGCATGAATCCTTAACACAAGGTTGTCTTTCCGCACTACAAATGGAGATTGCACTCTTCGAGAAATGAATGCATTAGCTAAGAAGAAATGGATTCAGTTTAAACAACGAAGCCAGTGACCTGAATATTAGTTCCTCTAAACAGCCTCAGCTGCAGAAAGAGAAAACGGACACAGAAGGAAGCTGAGCAATGTCCTCTGTCTGCAAAAGGGGGCCGAAGCAGCTGTGGCGGAGTGACCGGGCCAAGGTGACCATGAGCTTGGCGCCAACATCAGGAGGGCAGTTTCTGCTAGGGTCAGCTGCCCAGTGATGTGGTGACCCTGGTCACCCATGTTTGAAACATATCCTCCTGCAATGAGACAAAGTCCGAGGGCCCCGGGTGATTGGAGGCCCATGGATTTCAAGACGTGGCAAACTGCGCTTCCCAGAAAATCATTCCGTTGAGCAAACTCGGCGGCCACCCCACCCAAGGCAACCGGTCAGGGCCATCTGGGTTGGCGGCACTGCCCGTGGGGGCTGCCTCTGCCGTGATAATTGGTCTGGCTGTCCATTCCACCCATCAGGTGATGGAGAACTATCCATCAGGCTAAATGTGATACGAGCGAAGTCTCTTTAGCCAATTAGTCAGTAATGAGAACATTAGCCACCATCTCTTCTGCAGAGGGCACCTTAGCCATTCCACCAGTCTGAAAAGATGACAGTCCCCATGAGTAATAAAGAGAGTGGGTGCTCAGGAAGCCTGCATGGGCCAAGAGGAGCTGCCGAGGGAGATGCACTTGAGAGCCCCAACAGCTCTGGTGCCAAGCACTCGACGAAATACAACACAGAACCAGACACCCTGCGGCTGGGGACCAGACGAGATCATTCGATCCAGCTCCCTCACCTGGCAGGCAGGGCAGCAGGAAGCCTTTGCTTCTGCCAGACTGGGTCCGAGACTTGGGACCTCTTGCAGAAACCCACAGGCACTTGGTTCCAGGCTACCCGGGTCCATCACACCAACTCTGCCACTGACCAGGTATGTGACCTGGAGCAAGAGCTAGACTCCTTGTGCCTCCGTTTCCTGCCTTGCAGGGTGGTGAGAACAGAGATGGGTACGTGCAAACATAGCTGTATTTGGAAGGTGTTCCTGGGGTGCTGGCAGGCCACTGTCAAGGTCACAACAAGGCCACTTGGGTCTGTGTGGGAATAACATGGAGGCTAAGCTGGGTCAAGAGACAAAATGCCGACTGCTTCCTTAGGGTGAGGGCTAGAGGAGGGTGGGAAGAAGCACTGATTCCCAGGAGAGCCCAGGTGAGGCCATGTGGGGAGATGCTGTGGGTGGGCAGGCAGAACACTGCAGTTCGTCTGTTGGCATGTTCCCTAGAGGGGCCTTGGGCACATTCAGAGAGCAATCCACATGCCTACTCTCTGCTGCAGCCACCAGCCGAGCGTTCAGGGCCATCTTCACTCTGGCCTGGGGGTCTGTGCCCAACACACCCCTGTTAGAAGCGTCACCTAGGAATCACCAGGTCCTGACCTGCCACCAGGCTCTTCCCAGTTCCACAAGCTTTTCCTTTGCTCCTCTCCTGTCCTACAGCATGCCAGGCACAGCCCTTGCATAGCCACATGACAGCACTGTGCCTGCATGTGTGTGTGTGCACACTACGCCACTACATGTTGCACCCCCCATGTGTGCACGTTCTTGCTGAGGCAACGTTACTATAAAGTACCTCTCAGAACTTGCTCTTCTACCTTTTAGAAGCAGATACACACTGTACTGCCACTTCTCTCTCTACCGAAAGAAGGCAAGACATGGTGTCAGAGGCCAGGATGGTCTCCAGCCCTGGCCCAGCAAACAGAGGAACTGAGGATGCTACAACGGTGACACAGGCATGAGGCCTCTGGTTTGGGGGCCCAGAAGCCCTGGAGGTGGGGGGAGGGAGGAGTAGGGGTGAAGGAGCAGGGCCTACCTGTCTCTGGCACCCTTCCTCTGTACAGGAGGGCATCTGGTCTCAAGTGAGGAAACAGGAGGCAGGCAAGAGAAGGCAGAGGGAGCAAGGGAGTGCCTTTCCGTTCTCTTTAGGCAGAGCAAGGAGCTGTGGGCAGGTGTGGGGCTGGAACAGCCCCTAAAATGCTGCCAGACTTGCTAAGACTTGCTTAGCTGCTGTGTCCACTCCCTTCTGGGCCAGAGATGGCACCTCTCAGAGGATCTGTCCTCTCACTCCATCCTGCAAGACTCCTGGGAAGTAGGAACACTGTTACCCAGATTTTACTACTAAGAAAGAAGGTGTGTACCCCATGATCACAGAGCAAGAAGCAAGCAGAGCTGGGCTGTAGACACAGCCACTCCTCGACAGACTCTGCAGGAGTAACATTTTGTGAATGAATGAATGAATGAATGAATGCAAAAGTTATGAATGCATGCATGTAACAGTTATGTCTCAGTTCATGACCATGGCTTTACAGGCTGTGGCAGAGCGTGTCCACACCCAGAGCTGCCTTAACCAACAACCCTCTCAGTGTGCACAGCCTGACACTCTCAAGGTGGCCACCTGGAACCTCATTCCCTGATGAGTGTGACTTGCCTTACATATGTACCCCCCCACCACAGCCCACCCAGACCCAGGGTCATCCTTGCCCAGGGCAAAGTCAAGAGCAGGTTGATGGCTCCCCTCTGACCAGCCCTAGGGGATGAAGCTGCAGGCAGCTTTGCATACCTGGAGGCTCTGGGGGCTGCCTGTGGGCCCTGGGGTGCTTCCGGCTGCATGGGAGGATGCATCCTGGTGCCCTGGCCATGTTCCAAGTGGGCACTCAGGTTACATGAAGTTCAAAGTTTCAGTTAGTGGCAGGGTCTCCACTTCCTGTTCCAGGCGGTTGAGTAACAGTCTTGTACTTTAATCCCTGGGTTGTCTCCAAGTGGGTGTGATGAAAGGAGGGGGCAGCAAGTCTGATAGTCCCCTTTCCCCTACTCCCCAAGCCCTCTTCTCTCTGCATTTAGGGACCCAGAACAGGAGGTACGCTGTGAACCCCTGGCCAGGCTCTGCCCTCCCCTTAACCCCTCAATTTTTCTTCCGTGTTTGAGGAACTCTGAGTTTAGTGGGTACAACACTGAGGATGAGGCCCTGGAAACACCACTAACATCCCCCAGCAGTTATCTGGGGTATTCGTCAGCTTAGCAATAAATTGGGGGGGTGGGGGTGGGAGGGGATTCTGACATCCAATTTCCTTCATCTTTCCACCCCATTTTGTCACATACTGAGAAAGGAACAGTTGGTCCTGCGAGTGAAGAATTAAAAATGAGCAATGTGAAAACATCCATGACCGCTTTAAATTTTTTCCTGCGATTTTACTCCTGGAGCGGCTCGCACAGGTGCACGGGAGGATATTTTCATCCTGCCAATGGTGCCCACCTAGATTTAGCTCCTGGGAAAATTCTCCCGAAGACAACACTCTCAATCAGTTTAAAAGAGTCTATTGTGACAGGAAAGTACCTCCAACGTTGGTGAAGCCTCATACATAGAAGCAATTTCCCCTCTAGGGAAAATCAGCGAATATAAATTCATTAGGGGAGTGACTTCCACCAAGTAAACAGCTCCTGACATCGCTGCTAATACTTGGAAAAAACGTGCAGCCTCTTCTAATGAACCTCAAGTGAGAAGAGTTGAGTTCTAATTATGCTCCTTATAAAAATGGAATAGTAATACGTGTTCCTTTTCCACGGGGATGCTTTAACGATAAATAAAACAAACGTGTAAAAATACTTTCAGTTCTTCTGGGGAAGGCATTACTGAATCCCCAGATAGTTAAGGAGAAGAAAGAAAAAATTAAGTTGGCATATTCTCTGCCATTTCAAGCAGGGCTATGGCCCAAATGTTTTAAAAGCAAAAACCCCTTAACACTGGCGATACTGTCAAAATACGTTTTCCTCTGGGTAAGGGAAGAAGGGAGGGAGGGCCAAAAGGGTGGAGTGGAAAGGGATTGTCATCAAAGCATTGTTAATAGGAACTGAATTATATGACAATGGCGATACTTCAACATGGGGAATGAAAATTGTTCCGTATTATTGTGGATTGAAAACGTGACAGTCGCTCATTGAACGTGGGTGACAGCTGTGGCATTAGAGCTTGGTGCACAACACGAGATGAATGAGCGCTCAAGTTCTTCCAGCACAGGCCCCTATTTCACCAGAGGAGCATCCCGAAATAAATACATGCCACTTTTCCCCCATCTCAGCAAATTTAGCATCTCTTTACAAACCAGCATGCGCCTCGGCCTCCAAGTGCCAATATCATGTCCCTGCCTTGTGGATTTGTAGCAGCTGTGAAATGTCAAGCCAAAATGCCAGAGAAGATCCACATGGCGCCTCTGCAGAAGAAAGGGCAGATGGGTGCCACGCCAACGCCTGGCCAGTCCGTAGTGACATCCTTGTCCTCTGGGCCACCAGCCTCTGTGCCCACACTTGCCTTGCTCCAGGCCCATTCCACTACGTCCAGGCTGTAATGTCCCTTGCTCCAGACTGCCCCTTTGCTCACCGTCTGGGCCGAGCCCCAGTGTCCGAGATGAAAAAACACCTATGTTGTCAGTACGTTAACGTAACACATGTCAGTGTTATTGGTGGAATAAACATGTATCACACTGGATCTTAGCCAAAAGGCTGAGAAGCGAAAGAATAAACATGTATCAGAGGTAGGTACGAGTATGTGTCTCCTGAAGTGCAACGAAAGTCATTCCTGCGACTTCAGAAGCACAAAGCCGCTCGGTACCGTAAGAGACAAGCCTGACTCACAGTCATATATTAGTATTTGTAATTCTGGTTATGATGCACTTTAAAAAAGCAGAAGCTGCTGGATATTCTTCTTGAAAACGTATCCCTCTATTGTGAACATTGTTTTCCTAGCTCATGAAAGGTTTCAGGATGTCATTTTAATGGCTGCATATACCATTTTTTGCATGTCTCACTAGTAACACAGCTACCACCATTGCTGGACATACAGGCTGTGCCCGTGTCCTGCTGCGAGAAATAGCACAGCTCTCACGCAGTATCTGTGCCCTCTCTGGCTTTTTGGAATAAATACACAAGACCCCGTGTTAACTCCCATGATCCCTGCTACGGCAACAATCAGACTGAACTGGGCGGTGGTTGAACATGTGTCTGGGATCCAGTTTACCCAACTCAAGAGCTTCTGGAGGATGATCAAGAGTGAACTGAAGAGGTGTAAACAATAGGCAAGTTCTCCTGTTAGACTCAGAGATCACAGAGCCGCTGAGCCTTGAAGCTGCGGTGGAGTCTCAGCAAGTTCAGGGGCACCCCCGGCCCAGGGAGCAAAGGGAAGAATACGCACAGGGTGGAGAGAGGAATCAGGTGGGCTTCTCCTTGCTCCCAAGCCCAGTGCTGACCATCAACTCCACCTAGAAGCTCTTGTGTGGATAATGAAAGGTGGGAGTTGTTGGATGTTGCTCTGCAAATATTTCTAGCTCCGGATTTTCAGAGAATAGGGCAGAACCAGCTCAGTGGTCCTGCAGCAGGTGGTTATTAGGTCTCCATGGAGACACTGGCGAGCAGAACCGCCTCTGGGTCAGGCCTCTAAACCAGTACTGGGCCCTCTGGCTGCTCTCCCTTCGGCCTGGGTAAATCAGTGGCTGTTTGCAGCAGAACTTGGTCCTGGGGGTGTGATAGTCATCCTCCTCCCACCAGCACTCAGAGAGCAAGAGCAAGAACTCAAGCTCTGCTATTCTCAACTGTGCAGATGTGGGGGTGTCTGTGATGACAGCATCCACTAGCCTCTGGAGAAAGCAAACACACTAATATTCAACTGCACGTTGTGATCTTGTTATTGACTTTGAAATACTCACACATATGCCCATCTTCTTCACAGAGAGAAGACTGACGACCTGAGACGTTCTAGACATAACCTGCAAAGCTTGGGGTTCGCTATGCATATGAGCAGTAGGTATTTCTCAGTGTCTGTAGGGCACAGGTGTCTTGGGGATGTGGGGGACTTGGGAAGTCCAAAGATGAGGAAGACACAGCTGTGGCCCTGAGGAGCATCAAGTAAAGCAAGGAGGACAGTGCCTCGGGACTGCTGTAAGGGGGAGTTTAGGGTTGGCAGTTGAGGACACTTGGAGACAGTCCTTAGTCTGGGTCTGCATGGAGAGTGCGGTCTTATGGGGTGATAGGGAACCAGGGAGGACTAGGGTCCCCCTCCCTGCTGCTGTCACCACCAGGGACACAATAATAAAAGCGCAAGCAGGCCATGGAAAATTCCAGAAGGGAGGAAAGAAGAAAGAACAGTGATGCTTGGAGGACTGGAGCGCTGCAGCCTGGATGGGGAGACAGACAAACGTTTCAGGGAGGAAACTGTTTGAAATGAACATTATCACCTAAATACCTTAAAGACCGAACTTATTCTCCGAAGGTTTGCTCACGTGAACTGCAACTACTGGAGCCATGGGCTGCGTGACAGCCAACAGGTCAAAACTGCACTTGTGTTCCTGTGACGAATGACTCCTTTTGGTTGGGTGCAGGCTGAGATGGCCTCTCAGACCCAGGCTGACACCAGGTGAGACTGGGGGCAGAGAAGTGTCTTGAAGGAGGCCCAGGCTGGAAAAAGACATGGGAGAAGCAGAGGATGTATCGGGTGTCCAGGCAGAGAACTTATCACCAATGTCTGGGAAGTGTGTTAGGAAGGCAGACATCTGGGGGAAGTGCAGGGGCCGCAGGATTCACTCTGGGGCTGAGGGAGGAAACCAGGGCAGCGAAGGTGGGCCTGGCATAAGGATCTGAAGGAAAAGAGCTGTTCCCCAGGAGAGCAGTGGAAGAGCTGGTTTTGGCAGGTGTACTGGGCACCTGCATGTGAACAATGAAGTAAGCAACACCCAGAACCACACCTGGTGATGGAGACACCCTGCCAGGAGCAGGGACAACAGCTACTAGTGCCAAGCCCTGGGACACAGAGGGACAGGGTTAACAAGGTGCTGGTCTTTCTCTTATTTAATCTCTGCCCACTTCTGGAGTGCCAGCTTGCTGTTAGCACCTGACCCCCTGCCAAACGGGCAGAGCATAAGATAAAGGTATCGCTCAGAGCTGAGCATCTGGCGACCTGTAAATAGCCCTGGTTGAATCTGGAGGAGGAGACTGCTCATAGGAGAAACACGGATCTTAGGCTGAGATGGTGTGAGGAGAGTGGGTGGTGCTGACTGTCCTTCCCTTTAGAATGATAAGAAAATGAGAGGCTCTCAAGACAAAAAGAAAAGGCTTCCAGTTACTCAGCATTTGGTGAGGCTTCTCCCTGGCAATTCCCTTCGGGTGAATCTGTTCCCACATGCTTCCCGTTATGAAAATATTTTGCTTTGGGTTAGAAAAAATTAGTATAAAGGTTGGAAACAGCAGGTGGAGTGGGAGAATAAGGATCACTTTTCTGGTGAGTAAGAGGCTGGGCTTCTGCAGCAGGACAGCAGTTCAAGCAGGAAAGGAAAATGTCCAGGGGGGATGGACAGCTGGCCACACACTGCCCTTCTGCCAGCCCAGCCCAACACGTGAGCAAATCCAGGAACAGGGCACAGGAAACTGCGAGGCTTTGTCCCAGGAATCAACACAGGTTATTTTTTTTTTCCACAAGGCACATGAAGGACCGAATTATGAAGCCACCCCCAACTCCCAGAGGCCAGCAGAAATGGGGTGGGGGGAGCTTGCAGGCACAGAACCAGAGAAAATCTCCTTTAAGACCAGATCCACATGGCCAGCAGAGGGTGCGTCCACCCGCCCCCTCCTCACCCCCAGTCCAGCAGGCAAGTCTTCTGGAAAACAGCACTGGAATCTGTTTTGCTACAAGGTCAAATCTACAAAGCCATAATTACCCAGGTAACTTGGGTCTGATGTTGCCCAAAATACCCAAGTAATTACAGGAGAAAGGTCATTTCCTCTGTATAATCTTGAAGATACCACCGGCTGTCTACACTGGCAGTTATCCAGTGTAGGATAGGCTTTCATTTCACGTTGTGCTGGCGAAGACTTTGCCAAAGACTGTGACATCCTTCGCAGGAGATTTTTTTTTAAAAAATTGCCTTTCTAAATATTTCTCCTGTCTTGCCCCAGTACCTAGGATGAGCCTGACACTGCCTCCATAGGAGAAAGGAGAAATTACCCTTTTGTTAAGTTTTATGTTCAAGGAAATGGGTTCTGGACCAGGAGGAGGAGACTACCAGGAAACAGAGGAACAGGAAAGATGAAGAAAAATACAGGGTGCTGAGGTCTGCCAAACTGTGTGTGTTTGTGTGTGTGTGTGTGTGTGTGTGTGTTTGTGCGTGTGTAAGGGGAGGGGGAGGGGCGTAACTTGAGTTTGAGCTTTGACAACACAGGCAGTTTGGGGTCAGAAGAAACACATCCGCAGATCTGTGGTCCGTGGGTGCTTGAGAGAAGGGACATTTCCCTTTCTGCACAAAGAGAAAATGGTCTTTATCTCAAGTACAGCGGGCATATTAGGATTCACCTCCCCCATTCATTCTCTTTCTTTGCTCTTCCTCCTACTCTCTCCCTCACCGCCTCCCCTTCCTGTAGGAAAAGAAAAGGTGGGAGGGGAAGGGAGGGGGCGGAGGCCCCTGCGGCCACAGAAGGCACGGTGGGATCCTCTTTCTTTGGCTTTTACCAGCCCGTGGGGGTCAGGATGCTATTGGTTCAGCTTTAAGTATAATACGGTGCCTCTCACTTAGCAACAGCGAGCCGGGAGCTGGCAGGAACGCCACCTGGCTCAGCCAGTGAGCTGAGGGCTGAGGGTTTAAAAGGAGCACTCACTCACTCGGGGAGCTGGGGGTGGGGTGGGGGGGGAATCTGAGCTTAACATCCTCCCATCCAGAGCAAGGCTTAGTCAGGGTGTCCACAAGAACCCACAGCTGGCTGTGGGGGGCGGGGGAGGGCAGCAGAAACTGGACAGGAGCTATTTTAAATGAGTGTGGATGCAGAAGTCGTGCCTAAAAGGCCTTCCCAAGTTGTTGTGTTTTTTTGTTTGTTTGTTTGTTTTTTAAACTGCACTGAGCTGCAGGGGTGGTGGGTGGACAGAGATGGTTCTCAAAACAGAAAAAATGATGAGCTTAGATGAATCTAAGACTTTGCAGCCAGAGTTTACTAGGTTCTGTTTGGTTTTCACAACAGGCTGCTACTAGAAAGGAAAAAAGTAAAATCTCGGGTGTTTCGGAAAAAGCAATTGGCTATGTCATGTTGGGATTTTTTTAAAAAAATTAGTCAACGCCGTATCTATTTCTAATCCCGAAATGCCATTTTAGCATTTGAAAACGAACTTTTCAGAGTGGAAAGTGGCAGAAGTACATGTGTGCTAGGAAAAGATTTCTTCTTTCTTTCTCTGGTCAAAGGGAAATTTCTGAAGAGGATGACAGGCTCTGGAAGCTCCCAGTCTTTCATTTCTCTTCATGGAATGTCCCTTCCCTCCTAGGTTCCCTAACAAACTGTGGAAGGATCCTTTCACGTATTTATCACCTCAAGCCAACCTACTTGGTAATTTCAACAGCCAACCTTACACCCTAAAATACAGAGAAGGGGGTGCCTGTCAGTTGGCTGGAACCTATGCTTAGGATCACAGGAGATGGAGCAGATGACACCCTCTATCCCAACACACCAGGCCCCATTCTCCCCTCAGCCCTGGACAGAAGAAGCACTAGCTTCCTCACAGCTGTACACCCTGGAGTCACTGGCCATTTGCTCTGCTGATGTGGGGGTCTGCTGAGGCATTTCTCACTCCTCAAGGCTAACACCTGGATGAGGAAACCCAGCCCTTCACAGCTGCTGAGAACCTCAACTCAGCAGCTCCTACCAGGTCAGGGGTCCTCATGCCTCAGAGACAACACCCTCCCCTGGACAAAGTGAGCCCCATTCCCACAGTGATGCCACACGGAAGGAGCAGAGCCAGTGACTGAGGTGAAGTCACATCTATGAACAAGTCTCTCAAGGCCTGATTAAATTATCCAGGGAAGAAAGAAACTTCTAGCCAGGAGCCACTGAATTTTACTCCTCAGAGAAAAATATGTCAGGGAAGAGGTATTTAGAAATGCTACTTAGTGTTTATTCTATAGCATGTCAACTTGTCCATATTTCTTTCATAACATGTGTTTAGTTGGAGTCTAGAAATTCTGTCCCAGTGAGAGAAACATAGTTCATCTAACTATGGAAGTCAAAGCTATGCTTTTCTGAAAGTGGAGAAAAGTGCCCATATGTTAATGTCCCAAATACTACAAGTCCATAATTTTTTCTCCAGTAAGAACTGGAAACAATGTTGCAAGCAGAGTCATGGATTTTCCCCCCAACCCATATTAAAGAGACCAGATGTAGGAAACAAAGATGAATATGAAAGCACGTGTCAGGAGGTACCACTTGTTTCATTTTGGGCAAAGAACATCTTCACAGAGGTGGAACACACAGAATAGATCATCAGTCATGCTCATGATCCGAAGACCGCCTTTCTCTGAGCCCTCAAAAGTCCTGCGAGTAGTTGGTTTCTGCTTCCCACACATGCCACTGGCAGCAGCTGAATGCAAACCCAACTTCTATTTCATAACCGGGAAACAGGGACCTCACAGCCAACCCTCCATCTCTGCTCACCAAGTGGAGGTGCTGAAGGGAGCTCCAGACTTCTCAACCGAGAGCTGGCTCCACAGCCCTGGGAGTCTCACCAGGTCCAGTCACACCAGGACGCCTGCTTGCCCCTCCGACACCTGTCCATGGATTCAGAGCAGTGAAGGCAACCCATGACTCTTCTTACAGCTCCTGCTCTACGGGTCTCACTCCTCAGTGGCTTTCAGGACCCCAGTTAGGTATGAAAAGAGAATGTGGGGGGGCAAGTTTTTAGAGCACGGAAAACACAGGCAAGGCTCCAGGGGAGTCAAATGAAAAGCCAGAGCTCCCCAGCTCCAGCTCATCAGCAGGAAGGCAGCTGGACTGCTAGCCACCAGGGGGAGCCACTCTGGGGGACCGGGCCCCGGGGTCTAGTGAACAGCCAGCCTTGAGTTCCTCCTTTTTCACAGAAGTTCACCAGACAGAACATCCCCAACCGGCTGGGCGTGCAGAGCAAAGATCCCTGATAGAGCCCAGCCGCCAGTGCCACAGGTGGGAACTGGCTCGGTGGGTGAGGAAGACAGAAAAGGCAAGTCCGAGTATTGCTCGAAATCCCTTGTGTTTTATAAAATGACGCTCCTCTAAAATCATTCCAAGTCTACAAATCTTCCCTCCAAGGACAGGTGACCCTTGTCCCTGCCATCCATTTCTTTTCTGGATGCTATTTTAATACCAAGCCCAAATGCCCATTCGTGGGAGTGACTTGCGAGCTGGATGCAGGTGAAGACAGGTGCTGGAAATTGCCCAGGAATGAGCAGAGGCAATGCGAGGTGGGGGTGGGGTGGGAGTATGTTCCTCAGGTATGACATGGCCCAGCAGCTCCAGCCTGGTTCGGGGTGGAGGGGCCACTTCAAGTTCAGGGGGCCCCACCTGCCTCTCCACACAGTTCCTTCCACTCTTCACCATGTCTCCCCAGCACCTGCCTGAAGATGGTGGCACCTGGGGCAGTGTTCCACCTCCTCTCTGCAGGGTTTGGGGGGCTCTTAGGTTGCTCTTTGGCAAAGGCTCTCTGCTGCCCCCCCACTGCTGTGTGAACCCAGGGGGCCCAGGCTCTACCCTGCATTGTTACAGGGTCCCAGCCTGACTATGTCAGTCTCTCCTCTCGGCCATCTGGTCACCCTCACAACCAACAATGACTCATTTTAAACCTTAGACCCTAAAAACCTTGGCCTCAACATGACTCATATAATCCTACTTCCACAAACAAATCAGAACGCCCTAAGCGTGTACATCTCTATAAACATCTTTTTCTCAAAAAAAATTTTTTTCTAAATAGTTATGATAGAATTAGCAAGTCTTTTCTGTAAATAAGGCCCATTTGGCAAGTATTTTAGCCTCCCTAGGTCCAAGGCAAGATGAGCTGTTAATGCACTCCTTCCATAACCAGAGAGAGAACAAACTCCCATTGTTTTTCAGACACGATTCAAAACTTTATGGATACTAACACTTGAATTTCCTATCATTTTTGAGTCTTGTCAGATGATCCTTTTGATTTCTTTTCTAACGACTTTTTCAAAGTGAAGTAACATGGCATCACGTCAACTTCAGGTGCTCATTGCTGAGTGCCAGCCTGTGTGCGTGCCATGCAGAGCCCAGCACAGAATGTCCAACCATTCGAAGATGAAGGAACCGTTCATGGTCTGTGGGCTGCGCAGAAACAGTGTGGGACTTGTAGTGGCCTGGATCGGCCTGGTGGCTCCTCAAGTGCATGAGGTAGCAAAGCTGTGGCCAGACTGGGGGTGACAATGCGGGGGATGAAAAGATAGGTTCGTTTCCCCATCCTAACTTTTAACTTAAAACATTTCTGTCTGGTTTATATTCCTATTACCATACCTATTGTTTTTAAGTTTTGAAAGACCAAAAAAAGGGGCAATCTAGTAAAATAAAGACATCTTCGGGTTTTCGAGCTCTTCCATCTTAAATGACTTAATTTCTGCTATTATCCTGTGACTCTAGGGACAGTGGTCTCATCATTTCTTGCCAAAGAGCCTAAGCCAACCCCCCTCTTTTCTCACACTTGCTGCCTGGCCAAATCAAACACACAACCCCCACTCCTAGCTCCTTCCTTCAAGACTTCCATGCCTGGGGACGAAGGAGGGAAGCCTCGGTCTTCACTTTTTTTTGCCAGTTCATTCAGTGAGTAAAGTTTAGCTCTCCTCCTCACTGGTCAGCGAGTGTGTGAGTGCCCCACAGGCAGGGTCCACCTCAGAAACCCCCACCGCCCACCTTCCTCATACCCCAAACTTCAAGAGTCTCCACTCGGAAGCTCAACAAAAAACAGAGACCAGTCATTAGCTATCGTAGGGCCAATGGAGGAAAGTGAGAAAGGTGGAAATTTTGTCTTCGGGTATAAAAACACTAATTTGTGACTTTTAGAACTGCCTAGTGAAATATGCTGTCTTTTGAAATAACACATTTTCTGACCTAAAAGTATTCAAAACACAAGTGTCAGAGTGAACATCAGCAGGGTCTCTGTAGAAGAATTCCTGTCTTTCTCAGGTCAGCCCACAGGCCTCCAAAGACCCTTCTCACGCAAGAATAAGGTCATACTTACCGATGCAGTTTGCGGTTAAAATGCAGGAGTTCAGAGTAACAGGGATGACAACATCACCACTCAGATCATAAAAGTCAGACTTCTTGGCCATTTGTGGCAATTCTATGTGTCTAATAGCATTAATTGGTTTATTTTAATCAGACTTTGTGTATGTGACAAACCAGCAACACTGCTCTGAAGAAAATATTCAAGAGCCGAGGAAACAAGAGGGTTTTGTTTCTCATTCCAACAGCTCCCTGGGGACGGGTTTCTTATTGTTTTGGTTTGCCTGTTTATTCTGTCTAAGAGGTTATTGGGTGGCTGTCTTGAATCAACACTCCACATGACAACTTGTAAGTCATGACTACATCTATCTTGTACTTATGCTGAATCCAGCATTCCAGATCCTCGAGAAGCCCAGATTCAGAAGAAACTTACAAACACTCCTCTGGAGCCCATGTCTGCCCTGAATACGCCTGGAAACAAGAAAGGTGAAGAATCGCTTTCATTCTGGTCACCTGGCAAAGGGCCGGCTCATTACCAAAAGGGAGAAAAGCAACACGTGACTGGCTTTCTGTGTCTATAAAAGACCAGTCTTTTTGCTTGGATGTCTGGAAAGGGATGACAGAAGTGCACAGGGAAGGATGAGGAGGACTTCACTGAGTAACAGGTGCTTGGCATCAGAAGAGTCCTGGGGCCACTGACAGAGGAGGGGACTGACATACCCTCCAGGGGGATATGGAACCTTCTGGAAGAGTACATAGCACAACTGTGTGCACAGCCCCAGACCCATGTTTAGCTCAGGAAAGCCTCCCTGTGCTGCAGTTTGCAGCAGGTAATGATGAAAAAGTCTCAAAAAGCATCTATCTCCAGGTCTGACACACACAACTTCAGCTAATGTTGATTTTGTTTTTGTTTTCACATTCTCCTTGAGGCATTAGAGAGAGATTCTACCAGGTTCTAAGTCTTTTAGTCATTAAAAAACCAAACCCAAATCAGCAACCCATGAGCACTGGCAACAGCTTACAGTTTTCAGAGCTTTTGGTGAGGGCACGAACTCGGTCCTTGAAATGGATTCTCCCAACAGTCTCATGACAACACGGGGGCCATTTTCTGGAAGCTGAAAGGAAAGCGAGGATTGGAGAGGTAATGTCACTTGCCCCATGGTTGAAGGTTAGTAAACAACAAGGCTTGGATTATCATGCCAGTGATCTAACTTCACAGTGGGGTCTGCATCCCACACATGAAAACACAGGATAACACTGACTGTCATGCTTCTACCTTTACACCATGCAGAAATGACCTAATTTTGCACACCAGAGAATGAGATGGCAAGACTTTGTTTTACTGGTTAACAGATGTTTGCTGATAAAAACTGAGCATTTTTTTTAAAGTTGTATTGAATAAAAGTCATATCCTCAGAATTCAAAGTGAAATGTACCCCCAAAAGACTAACCCAGACTCAGGGCCTACTTGCTGGTAGCTTTCTTTTCTGGAATTCCAGGAGAGGACACAGTCAATCAATGCACTGGTTTTAACCTGGAAGAAATCTAAGAAACAGCTGCTGGGTCTGCAGAAGACTGCATGACGGGGATGGCTGCGATAATGCTTTATCTGGCCGGAAGAGAAATATAGTCATTCACAGAGTTGACTAATCCAGATAACTGGAGCTCAGGCACCAAAAGAAACGCTACTTGTGTGGAAATCTTGCCCAAATTTCACATCTTCATAGTCACAGAAAACACCCCCTTCTCAATGGTGGGGCTGGAACTCAGCAGGCTCCGGGAATGGTCCTGTGGTTTTGGAGTTCCCTGTCTGCTCTGCTCTTTCCCTGCTCTCTGTGTGCCTGGCTTCCCACTCTACCTGCACTCTCCTTCCCAAGTGGGGGCTTCCCAAGGGTCTCAGGCAGAGGCATACAGTCAAGGTTCCATGCTAAGGTGCCAGGGGCTCCTTCCCGTCCCAGACCCCTCCCCAACCCTATACCTATACATCTCTGAGGATCTTTTTTTTTTTTTTTGCTGGTAGTGTTTATTTTTTTAAACCCAGTTCCAGGTTCCAGATGGT
>PVHY01019539.1:0-17361 GCA_004024945.1 Uropsilus gracilis | reverse complement strand
AGGAGAGAATCTAAGCCAGAACTGCCCATCAAGTCACTCCCAATTTTGTAGCCCACAAAAACAGACAAAATCTGCCCATTGTTTTGGTGGTATCTTTTTCCCTAATTGTTAAGTTTTTAAGTAATTTATTCCTCAGTAACAACGGGAGGAACTGAGATTTGAAACAATGTCCGTATGATTCTAAAGCCCAGGAATTTTCCTCACTCGCAGTTTGCTAATATGATCTATATTATGCTCTCAGATTTTGACTCAACCAATAAAAAAATAATTATCTCACTTAAAATTTTGAGAGGAAGGAGGATCCAGGTTTGAGGAATTAAGCTCAGTTACAGCACCATGAATTTACATGATTCCCCTTTACTCAGCCAGGCTCACACTGCCTAAGGGCTCATTTTCCTCTTTAAACTATGCCCAAAACATTCCAGGCATCACAAGCAGATATGACAGTGAAAGACAGTGTTTTTCCAGAAATGTCTCAACTGACTACCCCCATGAACCAGAACTGCAGTGTATACCTTGACCTAAATTTGTTCACTAGTGAGGGGAACAGGAAAAGGAAACAGTCACTGATACATATCTATCAGGGTCCTCCCCTGGGCTTGAGGTTGGAGAGCCATATCACTTAGTCATAGGGCAGAAGAGTTCTTATAACAAAATCAAGATCCTGACAACAACAAAGATGAATGCAAGCTGGGCATGGTGGCGCATGCCTGTAAGCGGCAGTCTTGGAGGCCAGGCCCAGGGATCGCAGTTCGAGTCCTGCTGAGAGCACATAGCGAGACCTAGTCCCAAAAAAATAGCTGGGTGTGCTGCGTGCGTACCTGTAATCCCAGCTACCTGGGAAGCTGAGGATGGGGATTGCTTGAGTCCATGGTACCCCGGGCAATGTAAGCCTGCTGTTCCACGGGCAAAAATAGCGAGACCTAGTCTCAAAAAAAATACATGAATGCAGAAAGGTTAGGGTGGTACACTGTTTTAAGGATGAGGCAAAAGAATTGGTTTTAGAAAGAAAAAGATAAATACTGGATAGTCTCACTTATAAATGGAATGTAGGGAAAACAAACAAAAGGATAAGAAAAAGTTAAAACTCACAAACCTCTAACAGAGGGGAAGGGAAAGGAGAAGGGCAAAATTGGGGAGGTGAGGGGAAACGTGATGAGCACAAGGGATCAAGAATAATGGTTCACAAGTGACATGCTGGTGGGAGAACTTTGGGGTTTACAATGATGTGAGAAAAATATATATAATTGATAGGGGTGCTGTGGTGAAATTGGGGACCCATGGCCCCCAGCATGGTAACGGTGCATTAGAATGGCAACCCATGTGTGCTGGTGAGTGGAGACTTGGAGAAAGGAAGTCAAGCCTTCTCCGAGAGGAACAGAGAGAGAGGGGACTTAAGGAGAGAGAAAGATGGAGGAGAGAGATTAGAGGAGCAGCAGGGAGGCTGGCGGCCTTGGATATGACACTGCCATTCGTGACAATAGGGCAGGGAAGGAAGCCATGCTATCACAGCCTGACCCAGCAAGGAGCCCAGGGAAGCAGGCTGGAGAAACTTGTGACCTTTATAAGCTGAATTGGAAACCTGATACTTGAAAACTTCCTTTAACTTTGAAACTATGAAGTCTGGGGACCTGAAAAGAACTTGCTGTGTTGCTGTTTTCATCCTGAGAAGTCTGAAGTGATTGCTGCTGTTGTGTCAAGTGAGTCTTGCTGGTTTCAGGTAACTTTAGAACTGAAGCTGAAAGAATGTTGGAGCTGTCTTTTGGAGGAGGATCGACAAAACCATCTTGGTTTCTTCATTGGATTTGAATCTCCCATATTTGAAGGAAGCTCAACTATGCCATCTTGGTTTCTTACTTTGGCTTGAAGGTGGGGCAGCCGTCATTTTGCAGACACATGTGACCAAGGACCCATGTGCAGTTCTCTGGACTAGCGACTGAACTGGTTGGTAAACTAATCAAAGGGGATCTATTGCAAGCTCAGTGACTTTTATATATTTTGTCTTTTAATGAGTAAATCTGTTTTTGCCCCTTTTAGCATAGTATGGTCTTGCTACTGCTCGCGCACAAGCTGGGACAAACTTGATGAGTGGCTGGATTTTTTTTTTTTTTTGGAGACTAGGTCTCGCTATTTTTGCCTGTGGAACCACAGGCTCTCGTTGCCTGGGGTACCACAGACTCAATCCCCAGCCTCCGCTTCCCAAGTAGCTGGGATTACAGGCGCATGCTACCATGCCCAGCTATTTTTTTGGAACTAGGTCTTACTACGGCCCCAGGTGGGACTCAAACCATCATCCCTAGCCCCTGCTGCTTCATAGGCTGAAGCTTACAGGCACGAGCTACCATGCCCAGATGAGTGACTGGATTTAAAGGGTCAGCTGTTGGGTTCCGCAGCCTGAAGGGAGGCTTTAGGGACCCTGCACTCTCTTGAGCAGAGGGTGCTGGCTGGGGAGCAAGTAGGCTCCTCCCCTCTGGGGGAAGCCGGGAAACCTGGCTAACTTCATGCGACCCAGGGTTCTGCCCTTTCCTCCTCTGGTACATTCCCACCTCAGCCATTCCTCAGCTTGAATGAGAAAAACAACCACCCAGATACAGATATACTGGAAGAGATAGAGAAAAAAAGGTCCTGACACACCCATCAACTGTCCAAAAAGAGTATGGTCGGAACTTCGAGACATGAGAGTTGTGGATGAGAATGAAGACATATCACCAAGTAACACTGACAACATTTCTGGTGCTGAAGCTAAACTCCCCACCCAGAGACCCTTTCAAAGCAAGCAAGGAGCTCCCCAATCTCAATGGGAGAGCAAAGCCACAAAGAAGTGTCAGTGACCCACACAGAACTGTGAACCAAAATAGAGAATTGAGTCAGACCAACCATCGGCTGAGGTCTATCCCCACTGGGTATCTTCCCCACAGCCAACAGCTAGGAACTGGTTTCACAAAGTCAATTACCAAGGGACAAACAATGGAATGGATAGATGAGACAACCAATAAGAACAAGGAGACACTAAAACTGGAGATCATAAGGGTCCTGATAAAAAGAGACGATCTCCCCCACCACAGGAAATTCCACAATTAAGAAACGGGGAGAGCCATTCCACACACCAGATTGATAGGAGGTTCACCGACATGTGCAGAAGGGCCACCTGTCCTAAGGTTATTCATGGAGATCTGATCAGCTTGGTCTACAGTCCCCCAGGAATGTGGGACTTCACCCAGGAGGGCATTGCTTCAGAAAAGAACACAAAGAGACCAACAGGCCAATCATCATCCTATAACTGCCAAGGAGAAAGGAACTGGAGTGACCAGAGTGGGGGCCAGGGGAAGAAGAGGTAGGAGAAGGGGGGAGGACCATGCCTACAAACACAAGCTATGTAAGCAAACAATAAGAAAACTAAAAATAGGACTGGTCATTGTGGCTTGTGCCTGTAAGCTTCAGCCTATGAAGCCGCCGGGGCTAGGGATTGCGGTTTGAGTCCTGCCTGGGGCCCATAGCGAGACCTAGTTCCAAAAAAATAGCTGGGCGTGGTGGCGCATGCCTGTAATCCCAGCTACCTGGGAAGCTGAGACTGGGAATTGCTTGAGTCCGTGGTACCCCGGGCAACGAGAGCCTGAGGTTGCACAGGCAAAAATAGCAAGACTTAGTCTCAAAAAAAAAAAATAAATAATTAAAAATAAATTAAAAAAAGAAAACTAAAAATAAATATTAAAAAGTTTTTTAAATGGCCAGCTGCTCCCGCTTTTAAGTTTATATAAGTACTCTGCTTTGTTGGTTTACTTACCTAATTTCATATCTATACAATCAATTGAAAAAAAAATTTTTTTAAGCTGGCTGTGATAGTGAGAAGGGAAGACCCAGAGAAAGTGTGGAAAAAGCAGAAGAGGTGGGGAAGGTGAACTGAGGCCAGCTAAAGCCTGGGCTCTCCATACAGAATAAACAGTCTGAATGAGGTGCTCCCTGTAAGCACTGTTCACTCACCCAATTTCTCCTCCTGAGAGTGGCTTATGTAACTGCTGGCACCTCCCACTGCTATCCTACTTTGTCAGATTGGGTTGGGGTGGCATGACCTAATAGCCCCAAAACCTCCTGATTGGAACAGTCTGTGAGCACACCAGTCAGCTGGTGGCTGTGACAGGATTTCATCTTCACCCCCCAGAGTAGAAGGCAACTGGAGCTAGGGAGGGCTGTTTGGTTAAGTGGTAGTTGGTGTTGCCTCCTTGATCACAATATGAAATATCAAACACAGTTGTCAGGGCTGAAAAGGAAATAAAGGCCCAGTTCTAATTATTTGGTAGCTAGAACTCTAAGTTCATGTAGAAGTAACTTGGCTAGAATCAGAGGTAAAGCTGGAACTGAAACTCTTATAGATCTTGCTTTAGATGCTGTTTCTCATTACACCTTGTGGGAAGAGGTTCTATGCCAAATTCCATGGCAGATCTAAAATCACATTTTTCTGAAAACTCAAAATTGTTTTAGGCAAAATGTTCTAACAGTCTAACAAACTATGCTCATTATGGAGACATTTATTTTTAATATTATCTGGCTTAACTTTCAAGCTCAAGCTCCACCCTTCAAGTGTTTTAGTCGCTGTTTACCAAAATAGATCTAAAGTCTAGTTAACAATATTTTCAGCCTCTTGTTCTCCAACAAAGAAAATGACTAAGAATAATTAAGATTAAGGACTTCAACTCTCTAGTTTAAGAGTTTACTAGACTTGCTACCACAAAGCACAAAAATGAGCTTCCTTAGATGATCCTTCTGAAGTATCTCTTCTACCAGCTGACCCGAGAAAGTGATTTTGTATTTGACACAGATTCACATGACTGGGTACCCTGGGCTTACTGGAGAAGAGGGAATATTTCAACAGTTCCATCTGCTTAAATGATTTAGGCTCTTGGTTTCTTGCTTTGTTTAGAGTAGGTTTCTTTATTGTCATTTTCTATAGCTTTCCTTTACAAGGAAATATGATGACATTATCTTAAGAGATTCTAAGATAAAATCTGGTTGGTCCAGGGTATGTCTATGTGTTTGGGTCATACACACATAGGGTGGGATAAGGTGATAAATTATGGAATTGTAGTTAAACAGAATTAAAAAAGAATGTTTAGCATATTTCTACATAATAAATGTAGTCTTCATTATTTTTTAATATTAAATAATTTATATATAAATTTCATATCTTTGTGATCTCTGGGGTTCACCCCCCTCCCTGACTGTTCCCACCCTGTCCTACCTACCCACCCCCTGAGTTGTCAACAGCCAAATTATTATTATTTTTTTTTGAAACTGGGTCTTGCTATTTTTGCCAGTGGAACTGCAGGCTCTCGTTGCCCGGGGTACCACTGACTCAAACAATCCCCAGCCTCAGCTTCCCAGGTAGCTGGGATTACAGGAGCATGCCACCACGCCCAGCTATTTTTTTGGAACTAGGTCTTGCTACGGGCCCCAGGCAGGACTCGAGCCACGATCCCTAGCCCCGGCCGCTTCATAGGCTGAAGCTTATAAGCACGAGCCACCGTGCCCGGCTGTCAACAACCAAATTAAAGTATACTTGTTTTGACTTTTCTTCTTGGCTTTTTGTAGTCTTCATTATCACTAGCTATTACTCTTATTCCAAAAATCACACAAAGCACTACTCCTTTGTCCCTTCCCACCTTAGTTTTCAAATTGCCAAATCACTACCAGTAAAAACTCTTAGTTGAGCAAATTCATTCATTTGTTCTCACCCACTCAGACGTACAAGTGAATAAGCTAACATGAGCGCAAACAAACTCTGATTAATTAATTTATTCACTGTTTAATGGGATATTTGCTACAAGACAGGTTTTGTGCTGGGATCAAAGAAACAGTAAATGAGTAAAGACAAAGAGTTTCCACTCAGTACAATACTGGGGTAGAGGCATGGGAACCATGTGTGGGAACACAGGAGTGAGGACCAGACTTGATTTGAGCAATAAGATAGTCCAGGAAGGTTTTCAAGAGGAGATGACATCTGAGCTAGTCGTAGTAGGAGAGGTCAGAGCTAGCAGGACTGGAGGGGAAAAGAACAGGGGAAAAAAAGAAATAATCAAAGGTTTTGATTTGTGTGGAGGGCCCGGGATGGGGGGGGGGGAGGATGGCAATAACCTCCAAGTCACTCTGGTGGAGAGAACAAGAGCAAGGCAGGGAGTGAAGAGATGAATGGATACAGAGGATACAGGGTTCAGCTCACATGGGGTTTGTTTACCTTGCCATGACACCAAACTAAGCGCTGAGAGCAATAGTTCTAATCAAAGAATTTCAAGCATATCAGATTTATTCAGGGTTTACTGAAAGAGTAGGGAGGAAGATGTTTGTGGCTTTGTGTATGTGTTTGTATTTAATCTTGTTTTAGACAAGTCTTTTTTTTTTTTTTTTTTTTGGAGACTAGGTCTCGCTACTTTTGCCTGTGGAACCACGCAGGCTCTCGTTGCCCAGGGTACCACAGACTCAAACAATCCCCAGCCTCAGCTTCCCAGGTAGCTGGGATTACAGGCATGCACCACCACGCCCAGCTATTTTTTTGGAATTAGGTCTCGCTACGGGCCCCAGGCGGGACTCGAACCGTGACCCCTAGCCCCTACCGCTTCATAGGTTGAAGCTTACAGGCACGAGCCACCATGCCCGGCCTTGTTTTAGACAAGTCTTAAGCTTAGCAGAGGAAAATACAGGGTTACTGAGGACCAAAAGAACTAATACATTCTATCATACACTATTGTCACCTCTTCATTTGTATTAGGATAAACGAATTCTCAATGAATATCTTTATCATGCGATCCTTTAACACGCAAGCAGAGAAGTTTTGTGGGGGAGAGAGCAAACAAAGGAGCTGCTTCTTAATGTCTCGAGGTCTCAGTTCTGATGTTTCATTTCAATATTTCATACAGACTTCCTCAAACTTTTTTTCAACACAGTTTTAATCACCGAGTCAACACATGACCCGCAAAATTGTACACAAGGCAGCTTTTTGGGAGATAGTGTGTTCATGGGAGAGAAATCTTTCCTTTTATCTCCACCTCCGAAAACCCATCTGTGCTTCTTGCCCAAGGTCGTTAGTATTTCTGAGTTTAACACTGTGTTGTGTTCTTTAGTTTTAAGATGCCAATCTTTATTTGTGTGAGACACACCAAAGAAATTGAGAAATTCCTTTTGTGGCTTGACATCTTGGAACTTTGTAAAGAATAAATAGTAAGAGTTCTGTCAGATTTAGATTATACTAAGACCAGCGTTAGAGAAATAAAGGATAATGTATATTTAAACTTTAAAACATATCACCCAATTTGGCAGAGTTACCAAAGGCCATTTTCCATTTCAACTTCAAGTTCACTTATAATATCACATTTAAACTCAAACATCTTTTTTTAATTATTTGCTGGTCGCTGTTGTTACAGTACAGCTTTAAAAAAAAACAATACTTTTACTCAGATAAGACAATTATCAAGAATTGCTTTTCACATAGAACATGCTCCACTATTTTAGGCACAAATATTCCCCAAGTATAAATACCTATGGGCATTTTTCTCTTTTTCTCTCTTATGAAAATGTGTCTTTAAGATGCTCACAGAATTTGAACTCAATGAAGGGAAATGACAATTTTCTATTTGGGATTACCTGTTAAGGTTAGTAGAGGAGAATTTAGTGAAACAAACTATGAGCTGAAGATACATCATTTCTAAAGTATTGTGCAGGCTTCTAAGTCTACAACAACTCCATCTGCCTATTTTTTGGAAGACAGTGGACATTTTAAATAAACTTCTGCAACACTGATCTTCCCTTCTCCCTTATCTCAACCTCTGTAGTTTAATGACAAAAAAATCACACAATAATCTGTTTGAAGAGCCAATGTAGACAAGAGACACCATGCATTAAACTAGACTTTAACCACATAAATAAGATGTGGTCCTGGAAACTGAATGGAGATGATTTTAACAGGACAGGGGTGGAGAGTAGAGGCAGAAAATGGAGAGGTGGGTTAGGATGGCAGGAAGCTAATTGAAATGGGCTTGGTTTTGTTTTAATCTGATCTCTGGGTTGAAAGGGCACCTGCTTCCGCAGAAGCAACTGGAGAGGAAACATGTTCAAGGGAAGGGAACACTAGGAGTTAATCATCCAGGGCACAGGATGAAAGCAAGAGGGATTCTAAAAATAATGCCTTCCCCCAAACTGAAGAAGTCTGCAAGCAGCAGAATCGGAGAGCTTATTAGCTTGACTCCTTTGTCCTCTGCAGCTGATGCTCCCAGCTTAAACCCTGGCACAAAGAGAGTTAGCTCTGCAAAGGTCAAAAGAGTTGAGGACCCTCAAAGACTATACAGCAAGTGAATCTGGTGGCACAGAATGAAGTCAAAGTCCCATGTTTTGTTAGGGGCTACTCTGACTCCCTCCCCTTTTTGCTGTTGTGCACAAAGGTAGGAGAAAGGAAAGCAGCCAGAGAACTGTTGCTAACAGCATCATCTAGTTCACAGCTTTGTCATTCTATAGCATGAGTTGTTTGGGGAAAACAAGGGAAAATGGGAGTTGGCTAGGAACCTCATTGTAGGTTCTCCTTGGTTCCATTTTCTGTACCCTTTATGTATGCAAAGGAGGCCCTCGCCACAGCTCCCACTTCCTCCTAAAAACCTTGCCACCTAAATTCATCTCATGCCTTTCAACAAATCCTGCAAATTGTTTCATATCAGATCACAAACCTGTCTGGAGTTACATGATAAATCCCTTCCTTCTCTCTTTTCCTTTCCACTCTCATATATTTCCAGTCCCTGACCTAGATGCTTTAAAGGCAAGACAACCAGAACATTCCCTGCCCTCAATTTATTTTTGGGCTAGGGAAGGAGACAGAGACAAAGGCCTGAAAATTCTGAATAATAAACCAATTTGTCACAGAGTTCCGACTCACACTGGAAGCAGAACTTCTATCTTCTGATTCATGATGAAGACCTCTATGCCAATATCACACACAAAACATCTATTTATAGTTTCCATTAATAGATTTATCATTTTGGAAAAGGCCATTGAGGTCACAATAGCAGAATTTTAAATACTAACTTACCTTTTTTGAGAGTAGGTCTCGCTATTTTTGCCCATGGAAACTCAGGGTCTCGTTGCCTGGGGTACCACAGACTCAAGTAATTCCCAGCCTTAGCTTCCCAGGTAGCTGGGATGACAGGTGCGAGCCACCACGCCCAGCTATTTTTTTTTTTTTTTTGGAACTAGGTCTCGCTACGGGCCCCAGGCGGGACTCGAACCGTGATCCCTAGCCCCTGCCACTTCATAGGCTGAAGCTTACAGGCACAAGCCACCATGCCCGGCCTTAAAAGTCCTCTTTTTAAAGAAAGGTCTTATGGGAAAGAGTACATGCTCAGCTGCCTGAAGGATGTGGGCCTCACTTCCAGAATGGTATGGAGTGCATATAGGGACGGCCTTCCCCCTTTAGGGGGGTGCTTGCCCCACACTGTTACTTGCAATGAGAATGTTTGCAAAGCTTTTACTTTTTCTGGGCCATATATATATATATATATATATATATATATATATATATATATATATAACTTTTCATTTCTGGGCTTTACATTCATGACAAAGGAATACCTCCTTCTTTATGGAGTTCTATTGAAAATAGGATACTAGAACATAGTAAGTATGTAATAAGCAGAAATGCTTGTTATCAGAGATGGCCTGCCTGCTCTCCTTCTTGAGGAAGATGGACGAAGACCCGATGAGAAAGTGTTGCTTTCTAGAAGGATCAGGGCAGTGCCAGAATGGATGAGATATTACCAGTTTAAAGACAGACTGGTGGCACACACAGAGAAAGTAAGTATTGAGGGATGTTTATTCCCTTATGAG
Source organism: Uropsilus gracilis (assembly GCA_004024945.1). Lineage (NCBI taxonomy): Eukaryota > Metazoa > Chordata > Mammalia > Eulipotyphla > Talpidae > Uropsilus > Uropsilus gracilis. The sequence goes on along the minus strand of PVHY01019539.1, from coordinate 7,503 downwards.
CAATGCTCAAACCTTTCTCCTTTCAGATATGATTTGTTCATCCTATCATCACTATGCTTGTGAGTTCAGAGAATGCAAATTTCCATTGCTTATACAAATACTACATCTATGGCCTCTATACTTTACCCTACTAGGGATTCTCAGACTATTTCCCTCTTCCCACTCTTCCTGAGGGCTCCAGAATGGATTTATAAAACATAATTGAAAACCACTGACATTGAACAATGTTGGAAATCTCATTCACAAGCTGACATCCAAACATTACTTCTCTTTTTAAGACCACTTCCTCAATGATTTGGCAAGTCATAGCTATGTATCAAATTACCCAAAACACACTGGTTTAAAATAGTGGTTCAAAACAATGCTCTTTTATTTGCTTGTGATTATATGAGACAGGAATTTAGGCACAGCTGGGCTGAGTATTAATGTCTCTGTGGGATCAGGTGTGGTCATGAATTCGTCTTAACCTTCCATCTGGGGGCTGAATGGTCTCAGTTGGAATTAAGAAGGTTTCACTCATGTGGATGGTGCCAGGGGCTCCTCCATGTGGTCATTTCCTGGTCTACATGCCTAACAGTGCTCCGGGGCAAGCCGACTTCTTAGAGTGATGGCTGGCTTCCAGGGGGAAGCATTTCAAGCAGCAAAGAGCTGCACTGCAGATCTCCTGGGCCAGTCTTGGAAGTTACACAGCTCACTTCAGCTGCACTCAGTCGATCAGAACTGATCACAGGAAGAGTAAATAGAACCCATGGCTCCACTGTGGGGTAGAGGAGGTTATGAGAGTCAAGATTTACTGATACCTTTTATCTACCACAATCAGAGCAGCCTTCCCTGAACACTTTTAAGTCTTGGACCCGCGAGAGTCTCTTCTTGCCACCCGATTTTCTGTTTAATTGTAATGCTCATAGGTTAGTTAGATAATGAATTGTTTCCCTTACAAGAACATCACATCCAATGAGGGGTGGGAGACCACTATCCCCTGTGCCTAAAGCAGTGCCTCATGATTTAAGCTTTTGAAAAATATGTAATAGAATTTCATCAGGAAAATGATAAAATACGCTTAGAAAAAGTTAGAAGCACCTAATGTAGTTTACATGATATGGTTCTTTACTGGCAAAAAGATGAAATTGTTCAAACCTTTGAAATCTTTTTTGATACCTGATATCTCATTTACCACCTAGGAATTTATACTTCCTGTCTCTTCTACCATAAAGAAACACTTCTGGTATGTTCACTTAGGCACCTCAATATAGAAATTTCAGGAATATATACAGATACACACTATATATGCATATATATAAATTAAAACTTTTTAATGGTGCAAATATACATGTTACCATTTTAACCATTTCAAAGTATATGGCTCAGTAGTGTTAAGTATATTCACATTGTTCTTTTCGACTGGGAAGAGCCCTGCCGACCCCAGGACGTCGGATCTCGGTCCCCACCCCTCCTACCCTCCCTCGGAGCCCCTCAATAAAATGGTGTGACCCTGAAAAAAAAAAGTATATTCACATTGTTGTCTAACCAGCTCCCAGAAATCTTCATCTTGAGAAACTGAAACCCTCACCCATTAATTCTCCCATTCCCTGCACCCCAGACCCCTATCAACAACCATTTTACTGTCTCCATGAATGTGGTGGCTCTGGGTAGGGAGCAGTTCTCTCACCAGCCCAAATCTCCTAGTCCAAGTTCTGACTATCATTGTTATGAATCAAGTCATTGGAAATCTCAGCATCTTCTACTGTACTATAGCTTTCAAAATGTGTGAGGAATGTTGAACTCCATCAAAGCTTGATAAAATGAATTCATTCAAAACTTGAATTTTAGTATAGGCACAATCAAGAGTTGGTTGTAGTTGACACCATCTGTTCATTCCCACTTTCTCTCAGTCAATCCAATCAGGATTTCCATGCCCATCCCTCTACTAAATGGTTCTGATGGGGATTACCCAGGATCTGTGTCTTGCCAAAGCAAGTGGTCTATGCCCTGGTCTCCTGACCTGACCCCACCTGTAAGCAGCATTTGGCAAGATGGACCTCCCTCACTCTAGAAATTCTTCTCTAGACTTTAAAGAAGTTCCCTCTCCTAGTGTCTGCTGTTGGGATTCATGACACACTATACCAAAATACAGCACCTTGGCATAGTAAACATACTACATTGAAGGAGTTTTAAAAAACAGTACAAGTAGAAAGGCCACCGACTGCCTTCCTCACCATTCTTCTCTCAAACAAGTCACAAAGCTCCCACATAAAAGGTGCTCTTTGTACAAGGGGAATGGAAGACATGGACAGAGGGAATTTAGGGATGAGAAATCTGTACAAACAAACCTTGTTAAAGAAACTTTGGCCTTCCTACTCAATGTCTTCACCATTTATCACAAATCCCTGTTTTGTTAATTCTTCAAATTTACTGTTTTTCTGTCTAAAAGATAAAGTTCCTGCAGTTCAGTTGCAGTGTGGATGGGAGTAGCCTTCTCCACATCAGCAAACATCCAAGAATTCAATTCAACTCCATTCATTTCTGATACTGGAGACAGCATGAAGTTAAGGTTAAGTGGTCAGTTGGCCAAGACCACCCTATAACTCAGACTCCAGTCCCGGTCCCAGGCAAGCCCATGCTGCCTTCTAACCTACTGAATGAAAACTTTTAGGTGCCAGTGGCAAGCCCAGATTACATGAGTTGAATGTTCCCAGGATATTCACCCCAGGCTTTATTAACTAGAAAGGCACACAAATCAGGAAATCCACCTACTTATTAGATTACCAATTTATTGCCAAGGATATATAACTCAGGAACAGCCAGAAGGAAGAGAGCGGTATCAGTCAAAGTATGGGGGAAGGCATAGAGCTTCCATGCCCTCTGCAGAAGCCATCTCCCCCAAATCTTCACATGTTCACCCTTCAGTTTTAAGACTACAGTTTTCCCAAGTCCCATTTCTCAATGTTCACAGTCTTAAGCAAGTTTACCCAGGTCACCACTTTAGGGCTGCTGAGAACCAACATAAAGGAAAAGCATATTCAATGGAAGACTACATCTAGAATCTAGACCAATTCTCCTCTATTCCTGAGCTTTTTTTTTTTTTTTTTTTTTTTTTTTTTGAGACGAGGTCTCGTTATTTTTGCCCGTGGAACTGCAGGCTTACGTTCCCCGGGGTACCACAGACTCAAGCAATCCCCAGCCTCAGCTTCCCAGGTAGCTGGGGTTACAGGCGTACACCACCACGCCCAGCTATTTTTTGGGCCTTGGTCTCGCTATGTTGCCCTGAGTGGGCCTTGAACTGCGATCCCTAACCCCAGCTGCTGCATAGGCTGAAGTTTACAGGCACGCACCACCGTGCCCGGCTATTCCTAAGCTTTTTAATACCAGGATTTTGGTTGCCAAAAAATCAGACACCAAGGCAACTCAGGCCTCCCTCCCTTTTAAAGGCTTACAGATGGCGGTCGGTGCTGCCCTTTCTCGGCGGTGCAGATCTGGCGCTTGTAGGGGTGATCGCGTTGGACCTGGGCAGTGAGGGATGTCAGGGGTGGAGGTCAACCCCTCATCCGTGGGTAGGCCCCCTCCAACAGAACTAAGACACAGCTGCTGACACTTCCCACTCTGAATGGGAAGTCTACACTGAGATCAGCAGCATAATGAGAGGCACGTGTGAGGAAGCCAGACGCAGGGACACAAGGGGTCACGTCCAGCCAGGACGTGCATGGGGTGTTTTTCTCGGAGTCCAAATGGTGGATGACCCCACGGAGATGTTATCACAGGCTTCATAGGCTCTTGTGTTTGACACTATAAACAACCTAGGCAGGGGGTCAAATCTGTCCTGTTTCAATAGCATGTGAGCAGAATACACCCCCGGGGCCCCTTCTTCCAAGCCTCCAACCATCCTCCAACTTCTTTTGCAGCCAAAACCTGGGCAATCAATTTCTACCACCTTCCACCTCCGCACTGGCCACCACCGCTTTCCGAGCTTCGCTCCTCACTGCCCGCCAAGCACAAGATGGCTCAGAAGGACCCTCCGAGGCCCAGGCGGCAGTCCAGCGCCAGCCCGGCCCGCGTCCGCAGGCCTAGCCTACCTCTCCCCGCCTTCTGCTTCCGCCGCGGTGTCCTGGGAAGATGGGCAGAGGTGAAGCCCGCGGGAGCAGTGGCTTTGGGGGCTGCCAACCCCTCCTGCTGCCTCCGCTCCCTTTTCCGGCATGTACAGAAGCTGCCCAAGACGACTGAGGCAAAGCCCTGGACGCTAAGCCCCAGGGCGGGCGGGGGGGGGGGGGGAGGCCCGAGGGAGACCCGCCTTGATGCGCCCAGGTGCCCCACAGATGCCCTTCCCCGGCTTCCTGTCAAGCGGCTTTCCGGAAGAGTGAAACTCATCTGGAAGATAGGCTCCACCTGAACAACCTCCACGTGAAAGCAGTAAAGCATTTCGCAGCCAAAGAATTAAAATAACCCCCCTCTCTGTTTGCTGTTCTTTTAGAATAACAGCGATGTGGGTTTTAAGAATGCCAAGGGCTTTAACTGTATTTCCAAATCCGATATGTGAGCAGCAGTCCTCCTGCCCACCTGTGCCTAAGCAGGTGTCCCCGTCTCCAGCTGCCTCCCTTCGCAGGCAGCTGCTCTCCTGCCTGCCGGTGGCTAGGCAGCCTTCTCAACAAATCTGTCTCTTTCTGGCAGCTTTCTGCTCGCTTGTGTCTATGTAAGCGTTCTTTATGCCTCTCTCCTTTTTAATAACAGACTTGCCCTTTGGGATAGTATATATGCGATGCACAATATGACATCAAAAATGACTTTTTCCTGATGGTGTGGCATTTTCATCTTATATAATTGGATTTTCAGCCTAGAAACCTTTGTTGAAACGTGTTGACAGTTAATTTCTATGATTTTTTTTTCCCCGTTCAATTTACCGTTGAACTTTCTGTAGTTGGCCTTATATTATGCAGATCAGTGATGGGCAGGCTGAGCACATTTCGAAATGAAAATGACCCTTTCATTGAACCGATAATGAATGTATCATTTCAAACACGCTTTTTCAACATTCAACATTTCATCACTTCAATGAACTTGAACCATCATTCTAGACTAGGAACCTTTTTATTCTAAACTGTCCATCGCCAGTCTCTTTTCCTGTTGCCTTTAAATATGATTAAATCACCTACTTGGGGGAAAAATCTCTAACTTCTAAACTGTACAGCTGTTGCCTATCCTCCTTTCATTACATAGTTATTTTCTTGGTTTTTTGTTTTGTTTTGTTTTTTAGCATTTAATTTCTGAGAATGTGATTTCCATCTTTGTTTTACTGATGCTTATTTCTCTAAAGTTAATGAAATTCTCCTGGTCAAAACGAAGTATAACTCTTTTGTTCTATTCATAATCAAATGGTGGACCTTACTGTAACCTTTTTCTTCTTATTAAAACCACATCTCAGCTTCTATAACTTCATTCCATCCTAGCTCTTAACCTAGCTCTTCCATCCTAACTCTTCATTTCTGAGAGAAATGAAAATGAAAAGAGACTGAGTGTGAGTCATCTCCTGAAAAGAGGAAATTATTTTCAGGGATTATTTTAAAGAAACATATAAACACACTTGATCTTAAGACCCTATTGTAGGGTAAGCAAGTTAGTGTTTTTTTTTCTCCATTAGCCTGTATAACCAGCACCTGTGATGTGTCTTCCCCATGATTGTGTGGCCCAGTGGGTGTGGGCATGTGTAAGTGTGCGCATACTTGGTCCTATGAGAGGGGGATAAAAGCATGTGGAGAGCATGAGGGAGCACAAAAGACAGCATGGAAATTGGAGAGAACAAGAGAATGTCAGGGACAGAGGCTAGAGAAAGAGTGTGAAGATTCCTGGGATTTTGAGGGGCTCACCTGTCTCTCAGTCACCCTTGACTCTGCCCTGCCTTCCCTTATGTGTCTATGTAACTGCTAGAACCAATAAATCTACACAGATTGGTAAACCAGATGCTTGCACTGCAATTGGTATCACAAACAGGCTGTTTGTCCCTATTTTTTTTTTTTTTTTGAGACTAGGTCTCACTATTTTTGCCTGTGGAATCACAGGCTCACGTTGCTTGGGGGCCCACAGACTTAAGGAATCCCTAGCCTCAGCTTCCCAGGTAGCTGGGATTACAGGCACATGCCACCATGCCCAGCTATATATTTTTAAACAAAGTATCACTATGTGCCCCCAGCGGGACTTGAACTGTGATCTCTGGCCCTGACTGCAGTTGTCCTAGGTTGTCGTTTACAGGCATGCACCACCATGCCGGGCCTGTTTGTCCCTATTATTGACGAGGATGACTATACTACAATTGGTGATGAGGATGGGGTGGATCAATGCAGATAGAAAGGATGAACCAAGTGGCATAAACACCAAGACAGTTATATAGAACAGACACCTATATAACTAACCTCTCCACACACACAGACACACACACCAGGCAGGTACACACATAATCTCTGATCTCTCACTACCCTTTCCTCTTTCACTTTGCAGCTATCAAGACAGCCAAGTCTGAAACCATTTGAGTCTTTGCAGTGGTTCTTCTCTCTGTCTGGAACACCCTCCTTCCAGAAATCCCTCGGGCAACCTTTTAGAGTATTTGTTCAAGTTTTCAGAGCTAATTCGGTCTACCTGACAATTGCATTTAACACTCTGATCTACCTCTGTCCAACAGTGGTTTCCAGAAAATATGGCAGAAATTGATAATTGATTAGACAAAGCTATGTTTGTTCTTAACTTGATAAAAGAGAGTATGTACTACAATAATAAAGTTTTAGAGCTTGAAGGATGGTACTAGGGTATTTATGAAGTCAGGGAGTGGGGTTGAAGGCATTGTGGAGGTTTGATTAGGGTTGCATAAAATTCATGGTATATTTTATAATTGGTGCAAATAAGGAGAGAATTTGAGATGAGTATTTCAAAGAGTGTTGAGTAATAAAGCCATTTGATCAGACTCTATTCAAATAGGTTGCTAAAAAAAAGTAGGAGCTAAGAAATTTTTGGTAATGTTTGTTCATGCGCCAATGATCTTTCTACCTTATTCATGGTGAGAATGTAAATTGGTGCTGCCATAATGAAAAAACAGTATGGAGATTTCTCAAAATATAAAAATAACATGATCCAACCATGCCACACTGAGTATCTATCTGAAGAATATGAAGACGTTAATTCAAAAAAGTTTGTACCACTCCACATCCATTGCAGTGTTATTCATCTTCATAACTAAGAGTTGGAAACAACGTAAGTGAACTGCTGGGCACAGTGAGTCATGCCTGTAAGCTTCAGTCTATGAAACGGCGGGAGTCAGGGATCGCCATTAGAGTCCCACCTGGGGCTCATAGGGAGACCTAGTTCCAAAAAAATAGCTGGGCGTGGTGGTGCGGGCCTGTAAACCCAGCTACCTGGGAAGCTGAGGCTGGGGATTGCTTGAGTCTGTGGTACCCCGGACAACGAGAGCCTGCAGTTCCATGGGCAAAAATAGCGAGACCTAGTCTCAATAAATAAATAAATAAA